>JBCJKH010014818.1:0-11840 GCA_039877255.1 Loriculus beryllinus | reverse complement strand
GGGTAGAATAAAATGGAAACTGGTGGTGCACCAGCTGGAATATGAAGTGCTGGAGCAAATGACAGAACTGGAGGGCTCCTTCACAGAAATAAGGAGCCCTTTGCATTATTTAATTTGTATACTGCACACACACCACCACCACCACCAAAACCACATGCATACACACAATTAAAAATTAAGGAGAATTACAAGAGGAGCAAGGGGAAAGATCGGGTACCATAATCAGGAGACAACTGCAAGAGAAGGTACAATGTGAAGGAGGTGCTCAGACACTTCATAGAACTTCAGTTGGATGTCAAGTGGCAATAGACAACTTGTACTGTTTGCCTCGGTACTATGCCTGTAGTCACAGTACTAGAGTTTTTCACTGTATGATCAATTTGTACATTTGTTTAGTAAAAACAAGAGTTCTATACAAATAATAAAAAAGATGTCCCAGATGTTTTCACACTTACAAATTGTGCAAGATTTGCTTAGCTGAAATTTGCTCTTTGGATATCATCTACAGAACGTTTGTGGGAAATGGACAATTTATCTCCACTCCACTGTGTCTCTAATTCTTTAAAAATTTTCATTATGCTTTAAAAGAAACCTTGATGATCAGATCTCCTAATTTCTGAAGTCAGAATTTTTCTGCAATTGTTAAATAAAATGTACATAAAGAACATAATTTAATTTTTTCTGTATGTGTTTGTCCTACCTGTAGCATGTTATGCCAAAGGGACATTTTAAATCTACTTTCCACAATGGTATTTTTTCAGACAACAGCTCTCACACAGCACAAATGTGCATAATAATCCACTCATCTGAATAAGCAATCAAAACAATTAGAAGTGAACAATGTCATGTTGTTGCCATAGAAGTGATACAGTCATGCTGCAGACTAATAGAAAGCTCTTTAGTGGATTTCACAATTCAAGGTCCTGTTTCAACTGAAATTAGAGCAAAACCTCCATAAACTTTGCAGAAACAGATCTGGCCTCATGCCAGCTGCAGAATGGGTATGACAAGGAGAAAGGAGGAGACCAAGAGACAGTGTGAACTACCAACGGCAGGAAGGAGAAGGAGCCTTGGTGCCTGCCACTTGCTTTCAATTACACCATAGAATCATAAACTGGTTTGGATTGCAAGAGACCTTGGGGTCCCATATGCAGGGACACCTTCTACTAGACCAGCTTGACCAAAGCTCCGTCCAACCTGGCCTTGAACACTTCGAGGGATGCGACACCCACAGCCTCTCTGGGCAACCTATTCCAATGCCTCACCACCCTCACAGTAAAGAACTTCTTAATACTTAATCTAAATCTACCATTTTTTGATTTAAAGCCATTCCCCCCTGTCCTGTCACTACATGCCCTTATAAAAAATCTCTCTCCAGATTTTCTGTTGGTCCCTTTAGACACAGAAAGTTGCTCTAAGGTCTCCCTGCAGCCTTCTCCAGGATGAGCAACCCCCTCTCTCAGCCTGTCTTCATAGGAGAGACGCTACAGCCCTCTGAGCATCCTCGTGGCCCTTCTCTAGACTCACTCCAATAGGTCAATGTCCATGAGAAGTAGGGGGCCTCAGAGCTGGATGCAGGTCCAGGAGGGGTCTCACAAGAGTGGAGTGGAGGGTGAGAGTCACCTCCCTTGACGTGCTGGCCATGCTCCTTTTGATGCATTCCAGGACATGGTTGGCTTTCTGGGCTGAATGTGCACAGTGCTGAGACATAAAATCCATAGAGCTTTGCTATGTAAAGGAAAACTTTTCTATATCTTCCCAGGAGAGATTGAAAAAAGAAAATCTTTAAGTGGCAGCTCCCCAGTACTTGCCTCAAGGTCAGGGATCAGACAGGGGAAATGTAGAAGACTAGCCTGACCCAAGAGCACTGGGGCTCAGAGCTACTGGGGCTTGCTCATTCCTGAGCTGGTTTCCTCCTGCTTTAGCAACTACCTTGTAGCAGCCTTGGCTAGTTTTCAAAAAGTTCTCACTCACCATTACTCTGGTTTCCAAACTAATGAACACATTACTAGTAATATTAAGATGAAAGATATGCAAGTACCCACCACTGACATCCCTACAAAAATATTTTTAAATGCAGAATTATAACAGCCATTACATATTTAATATTAAGTAACTTGTGGGAATTTTAAAGTATTCTACTTGAAGAGAGTACATAAGGTAATAATAAAAAGGTGAAAATAAATGAAAAAGCTGGTTCATCTGAAAGCATGTAGCAATTTTAAATTTTATTTTATATATGAACCCATAAAATGTATATGGAAGAAATTAAATGCATAAAATGATTTATAGGTGGATTAAAAAGGCTTGCAATTTTTTTAGTTTCATACATCTTCATGAAAACAGTTATAAATCTTTATAACTTAAATTGCTTATCCAAGTTCTACAGGAACAGCATAAACAGAGCAAGCAATTATCTGTGATAAACTTTTTCTTTAATATTGTGGCATTCACCTTTTTGTAAAACTACGTATCATGATTTACCTTGTGCAGTTTTAGAAAATCAGATTTTATTTGCTAGGCTCACATGTTTCTTGCAAAGGTGCAGTAACTGCTATCTTCCTGGTAGCACAATTGTCATTAAGTGTTAAGAAAATAATAATAATGTAGTATAATCTGTACTTCTGGAAATTAATTTTTTTTATATATATATATATATAATGATGATTTCTTCCTCATATATCACAGTTATCAAAACTCTAGAAAAATCCCTTTGCAAGTGTGCTTCTTGGAGTAGATGAAATTTCAGTTTTCGTTACAGCCAGTGCTGACATTTTAAATAACAATTTGACTCATTTTTCCTGGGCTTCAGACATTGACTTTTACGCTCAACAGAAGGGTTTGATGGTTTTTGTGGTAAAAATGTTCAATTTGAATTGGTGCCAGCTATGTTGAAGACAATCTCCACAAAGGTGGAAGAGGTGGGATTTTTCAGAGAAGTAATCTTAGCCCTCAAGCTACATCTTAAAATACAAATAAACTGAAGTATTATCATTTGACTGGAGTAATGCCTAGGATGGGGAATCAGGGCTCTCTGAAGCACAGAACAGACTAAGAGGAGAAGTGATCCAGGAGCAGAATGAGATCAATTCTTACTTGGTTTGGAGAGCAAAGCCACTGAGATCAACGGCAATAGATGCAGAGTATATTGCTTGTATATTGTGCTATAAAAAAGCCTCCCAAATCTGCTTCAAATAAAGAAAAAGACTAGCTATAGAGATTTATCTCAACATAGAAAGAGTTACTTAGCCTGTATGAGGGTTTCAGAAGAGAGGACACTGATAAGTGGGATGGATATGTGCTAGCACTGTGGGTAGACCTGTGAGGTGTGCAACCCTGATTTCCACCTAAGGTGATTATAGCCAGAAATACAATTTCAATTCAGTGTAATGCTTTCCTCACATATTAATATGTGCAGCAGTGTTTCCATGCAATGCTTGCTTATTGTCATGCTCACAGGCTGAATGGTGTGTGTGAAACTTCATCTAAATTGCTCAGATTTTGAGGTTGATGTAGACAGTTTTGCCTTGGATGACATTAGTTTTGAGTCAGCTGCCTCAAGGACACACACCAAGTCTCTGCTTGCATGGATGGTATCAGAGACAGACCGTAGAGTTTGCAGACTCAAAAAGGCAGCTCGTAAATGAGGATGTCTGATACTGTTATCAGTAACTGTAGACAGCTTTTAATCTCTGTGGGCCTTTAGTAGCTCAGACATGTATATCCTGACTGCAGCCCACACAATGCTTCTTCACCTTAGCATGAAATCAGTGTTGGCTCTTGACATGAAGATGTTGGCATAACCAGTGGCACAAATCTGTATTTCTAATACCCTGTGTACTGGATATATAAGAACAAACCACCCGTCAATTCACTGCAGTGTTCTGCTTCACAAACAGGGAAATCAAGATTTTAGTAGCAGGTATAAAAATACGCTGCTTTCAATTTGCATATTTAGGCAACCTGTGGGACCTAAACTACACAGGCTAGCCATGAGACCAAGTTTGGTTGCAGCTAAGCCTCAGACAGCAGTTGCTTAGCTTAGTGCAGTCATTCTTGTGTTTCACTGCAAGACCTTGTAACCTGCTTTGTAAGGCTTTGAAACCTGCACTACAAAGAGGCTGATTTTCCCAGAAGCCCTGGGTTCTCTATCTTCATTGTCTGTGGCATGGGAATGTCTACCTGTCACTAACCCAGTTTACATGTGCAATGAAGAAAACATGAAAAAATATCTTTAATTGATACTGAAAGCACAGGCTTTTGTATTTAATGGATCCTGTTGGTTCACTGTGCTCATTTCTGCCTTCTACGCATGTCAAGAAAATTCAGAGCAATGGTAAGTTTCCCATGTTGCCTTAAAGAAGGTGGTTCAACTGGACACAGCCCAACCAGCTTTTATCCTCGTAATTAAAGAAACAAACAAACCACCAAAACTAAAAAAAAAAAAGCAAACCAAAAACAAAACCAGAACTGAAAAGCTAAAACAAATCCAGAATTTTTATTGCAAATATTTTGTCTTCTTGCCTTTATAATTAATCTTTCAAATCCTACTGCTAGCAGCAAAGACCAGACTCAAATAACAAGCTAATATTTTTAAAAGAAAACTAAACTACTTCTGTCTTGAGCAGCCTCTGTTAATTCCCTGGATTAATAGTAATTTGCTCAGCCCTATTTACAACAGTGAAATAATTGCCCTAAACTTAGAATGGCTACACAGATAGTCTTGATTAAAGCTACCTTGATGCCCTCTGTTTCACCACCTGTAAAGGCTGACCCAACCCATTGTAAAATATATCTGAAATATCAATAATAATTTTGGCTGGATAACCTCCATGGTTTCCACCCACAGCTAGGGCTTCTGAGAGTCATTGCCCCTTTGTAGGATGCTATAGGTGATGTGACAGCTATTGAATTACCAACGTTTTCTGTCAAATTAAATTAATCCAGTATCAACCTTCCTTGAAGGCAAATGATGTGAAATTTTCTCTGGAGGAGTGTTTTTGCCTTAATTCGGTGATGGCTATCTCGTATATAAAGCAGCTAAATTTCAGTGATGATTCTGTGTACAGGACTGGGGAAACTTATGAATAAAAAAGAGTGAACAATCCTATTAGGAAGACAACAATGCCATATGAATCACGATTCCTATTTTCCAGTGGAAGAGCATTTTCTCTGAACAAATCCTTGAGCCATTTCAGAGCTGACACATGAGACCCAGGAAAATACCTTAGGAAGACAAGCCAGGGACTAAAAGTTTAGAAGCTGTCTGGTTAATACAAATCTGTAAGAACTCTTGTTTTAGACTACTTTACAAACTTCCTCTCCACAACACTGAGCACCTTCATATTTTCCCCAAACTAGGGTGATGGTCCCTGTCCCCTGTTAAGAGCCCTTGCTGTTCCGAGATGCCAGCTCCGTTCTCTGCCACAAAGTGCTTACTTAACACAATTAGATTGAATTATGAGCTACTGTGTCTGACCTACATTAGCTTGAATTTTGTTCTTCTTGTCAGACTGACAAAGGGACTCTGGCTTGAAAGTCTATCTGTTTTCTAATTAGTTGGTTTAATAAAGGACATTACCTTTCCTTATAAAAGTTATTTCTCTTAATGTTAAGTAATGCATTCACTCACAGAAACATTGTCAATATTTCATTAACTCAATTATCCCAGACCAAGTGAAAAGCAAGTGGGAAAATGTCACTTTGGATATCACTTTCCCCTCTTTTTCCTTGCTTAAGCTACGTCTCTCCTTTGGTGCCAGGGAATATTATAATATTAGAGTTTGGGTGTAATCAGCCTGACCTATCTTCCAGTCCATTTGTTGAGCCTGGCCCTCTCTTGAGGTACCTTAACCCAGCTCTGATGACACAGTTCCTACTCAGTGGTGGAGCTGGTGAGATCTTGCTGGCATTTGCTCATCTCTACCATTCTCTCCAACAGAAGAGCTTTACAATGCATCTCAGTGAGATGCAGGCTTTCACCACTTCCCATCAAAGCATCCTCTCACCAGCACTGAGGGGCTAGGAGCAGAGAGGAAAAGGTCCTTGATATAAAATAGCAGAAGCTCTTTTTGCTCCTCTCCTCAGTCTATTCTGCACTTCTTTTAGGCAGGGTGAGTCCTGCTGTTTCACTGCAAATGTTCTGTATAGAAAGTGTACGTGCATTAAATCATCTCTGTGACTATGACTTCCACTCTACAAATAAATGGCAGTAGATAGCTCCTTTCCTTCAGGAACTTCTGTCTGCAGAAAGCTGAGAATTGCTGGGATATGCAGATGAAACAGCTCTTTCACTCCACCAAGATATGAAAAAAGAGAACTCCTCACCTTTTTGAGTTTCAGACCAAGGGGTTTTGACACACACAGAGCAAATGGAAAGAGGTGCGATTAGGCAACTTCCAAACTTCAGAAACATTTTCATTTCAAATTCTGACTTCCTGCCATGCACATATTCATCTGTAATCAGACTCTGAGGCAATTTATTAACAATTCCAGAGGAGTGGTACCTGTAGAATCTGTTTTTCAGCTTTTAACAGCTAGGCAGGGCTAAATGTTACTGTTTCAGGGTGCCATCACTTGAGTACTGATGTTCTGTATATTCAATGAAGAAGCATCATTTGAAATTGCAAATGGAATACCTTATCTGAGACAAAAAGCTAAAACCCCATTTTAATATTTTAGATCATTTATCAGCACATGGGAAAAAAATGGGAGGAAATAAAATCTAGACCATCTTTTACGAAGAAAATTTTTAACCACAGACTGCTGGAATTTTAAAGCTGTATCTCTTTTGACTCCACTTAAGTAAATGTTTTAATAAAATATACTGCATTTCAATCAAAAAACCTCAATCAAAGTTAAACACTTCCAGTATTTTAATTTCCTAAAAAAAAAAATAAAAAAATGAGAGCAGTGTAGACACTTCTGTGGCCTTGAAATCTAAAAATATCTAAAAAAAAACCCATTTACACCTGAGCTCTGAAATGAGGGTTTTAAAAAATACTTTTAAGTATTATATCAAGAAAAATTACAGAGGTGTTACAGAGTGAAGGAATAAAAGGAATTTTGATTACATTAAGGATTTAAAATGAATGTGAAATCACGGAAATCTCAATATTGTTCTTGAACTTTCCCAGAACAGAGGTCTTCCATGGATGAATGTTACATGTAGGAGAAGTAGTTGGACTAAAGAGGACTGACATGCATGATGAATTACAGTTCATTAATCCAATTAATGAGTAATTCCGGAAGCTTTAATCCCAGATAAAGCTCTTTATCATAGCTCTGTTGGCTAGTGCTGCACTAAGAGCCCATCAGTAAATTCACTGTAAATCTCTATTATATAAAGCCTGCCTTGCATTGCTGTAGCTTTTTTGGTAATACTTTGTCCAGAAAATAATGATAAAAATAGAGAAAGTAGTGGTTTCTACCCTTATTTGACCTGACTCACATTACAAAAGAGTTCAAGGTACATTTAAAAAGATACAGGCCAGCTGAATGTAACTTCAAATAGTTATATGTGGTCTTGGTTTAGAAGGCAATTATATGTTCCCATTTCTGATGTCATCTGTATGCATAACATACATAAAACGATTCCTTCATGCACATCCTATTGATTGCTGGGAGCCAATAATGTATACCAAGCTGGTTTTGAAAATAATCTCTGTTCCATTTTTACTCTATTTAATTTTCAGTAGCATTACCTACAAGTGTGATGGTTTCTGAACACTTCAGAAATACATTCTCTCAGCTGCAAAACTCACAGGCAAAGAAGGATAAAGAGAGGGAATAAAAAGAAGGAATAATATGAGTTTACGTATCGGTTGCCTTCATTCACTGTACACAGCACAGTAGAATAGAGCACATAAGGCAGAGTTCAGTGTGGGACAGCATCTGAACTTTCAGTGTGTACCTAAGAAGGTCAAACCATGAATTAAAATCTATATAGCAGAAAGGACAGTGTTTCAGGATTTCACAGAAAACCAGGAAGAATCTTCTCTCAAGGAACAAGTTCAAATTCCCACCTAATATCCCTGTCACAGCAGCTCTCTTCCTCCCAGAAGCTGGTCAGCTCAAATATTTGTTTACCTACTGTGATGGACTTCACTGAGACCCTTCTGAAAACAGGCTAACAGCTCTGGTTACTGTTCTGCGGTGATTTTGATTTGGTGAGTACTTGGCTATTCAAAACTACAACAATGTATTAATCTATTTTAATAACGGAGAAGACTTACAGTATCATGAGAGCCTGTGAAATACACTCAAAGGTTGTTCCTAACACTTTTCAGCAGCTATGTCAAATCATCTTCTGCATTCTCAGTTAGTAAAAGCTATATTACCAAGAGACAAGATCCTGCTAAGACTATTTAAGTAAAAGCGCGTCCTTTCTGATGTTTCCAAAGTGCCTGATGTGGGATGATGAAAGTTCACACCGAGTTATACACTGTGATGGATTCATATTTCTTGATCAATGACTTTGAAGCCTTCTGGAACAATGTTGCACGATGAACCTTTGTTTTAAAGACCAAATAAGATGATTAGTGACACACAGAAAAAAAGAATCAGAATTTCATGCATGTCAGACCTAGTTTTAACCGGTCTCTACCTTTATCAGTGCTCCTGAACTGGAAGAAATTTCAATCACTCAGCACAGATAAAGTTGTTCAGTTGAAATAAGCAACTGCAGAGATTATTGAGGTAGGAACACAATTGTCTGAAAATGATTTCCATTTAGCAAAAGCAACATCACAATTTTAAATAAAAGGCTAAATATTTGTGCAACTAGTGACAGAATTTCAGACTTCTGGAGCTTGCAAATACAGTAGAAATTATGAGCTTTGATGAAGACCCAATAAACTTCAGCATGGTGAGGCCTATTATTACAGCTAATAGGTTTTTACCTACACGTTTGAATCAGGCCCACAAAAGAGTATGGTATTTTAAAGGGTCTTTTATGCTACTAGAGCTATAAAGGCCTCTTGTTTAAACCCCTAAAAGTTTGTCCTAGATCATCCAAAGGGAATATTACATCCTTCAGAAAACACAGCAGCCTGTAGAATGGAAATGGACTTGATCCACATGTTCTGCTCCTGTTCTGTAAATATAATTATGACCGTACGATGTTTATCCACGAGGAACAGCATGCGAATCAATATTTGACTAATCAGTACAATAATTCCTGTAGTTGTTTTAATAACAAAAATGGCTGCAAGCGTTCAGGAGCATCACCCAGGTCATATTGAACACTGTTTAACAGATTAGAAAACAAATGAAAATGAAAGTCATTGTGAACTTCAGGGCCGCTCCCTCCAGTGCTGGCTGCAGGCTGCTGCTAATGGGGTTCACATAAGATCCCCAGTGCACTTGTATATGGTCATTTCAACTCTCCAAAGGCCAGATCTGCCAGGTTATTCTGTTTTGCGAAATCCATAGATTGATCTGTATGAACTGGGGCAGTGGTGATAGCTCAGTCTCTTGGGGAAGAGAGGAGGTAGAAGAGGACCCCACCTCTGAAAATCCATGACGAAGACCAAATGCTCCCTGGGACAATTTCTGTGAGGTAAGAGCTGCTGTTGATGCCAGTGGATTTTGCTGGGTCTCACCTTGTGCCCTCTTTCTGGGGGTATCTGGGACACTTTCGCTGTCATCAGAAGCTTTCACACCCACAGCTCATGGCCTCCCAGTGCAGCAGCAGTATTAGCATTTTCAGGGACACAAGAGGAATTATAGAACACATGCAAGTGGTGGGAACTGCAAGACTTTGACCTTGAGCAGCATAAGAACTGTTGCACTGGACAGCCGCAGTGCCTTTCATACCTCTAGAGGGAACAAGGAGGTGAGAGATAGATGGTAAGTCTGTATGCTTACAAGGGAAGAAATCATAAAAGGTGAAAACTAAAATCAACAAAAGCACAGGATTAAGACAGAAATAGAAAGAAATAAAGTCACTAAAAGAGACCAGGTTCTTTAGTGTGTAAAGAAAACAGTCATTCTATAGTCTTTCAAATGCTTTTAAAGTCAGAGAGGCATTTATATTTCTTTTCTTGCACTTTTCAAACTTCAATGGTAAAAGCTGTAAACAGTAAATCTGAAAGAAGCAAAACAAAGCCACTTTCTGATACACTATGGCTTGTAAACTTCCTTAAAAAATGTCTTTTGTAACTAAGAATCTTGCCATATGTGCATTGGTTTGTAAATGGGAAAGTAAAGATAAGAAAACCTGAATAAAAGCTACTTGATATTTGCATTCAAAACACTTTGCAAGTATCAGTCAATTACCTCAACATGCTTTTTTACCATCCCCAGCCTGGCTTAAAAATGCAAGCTCACAACTTTCCTGTGAGATAGGCATTATTAACCCATTTTTCACAGCTGGAAACAAACAGGGGAGGTGTGTGGCCCATCCTGAGTCACAGTGGTGCTAGTCGCAAAGCTGAAATAGACCTTTGGTTTTGATTATAAAGCAAGACCCAGGGCAGCTAGTTTAAACAGGTATTTCCACATTAGGATTTTATAAGACTCCATCATATGGATGAATTGATATTTCACTGTTTCCATTCAAAAAACCCTACTGATACTCACATAAGTTTCTCTTTTTATGCAATTATAATGAAAAGAATTCTCTTTCATGAAATCCTACCTTTAGCTCAGAATTTCCCTCTACCACTGAGTCTCCATTCTATAAGGAAAGGAATTTCTGTGTTCTTATAACTAGACTCCCATGTTTTTTAGCCAAGATTAAGATGAGCAGTGGAAGAGAGGACAGAGATATAGTCTGATGGTATTTACCATTATCATGTCAGCTTACAAAGTATTATGCAATGTACATGTCCAGCTTTCACTGTTTGCACTGCTGGAAGACTGTATGATTCCTCTTTATTGCCATTTGGCTTTTTCTGTTAAAAACAAACAATCTACTGATCCCTGGAGAAGGACAGGCAGTGTTTTTTTACATCCAATAACAAGGCAAAAAGGAATCCATTTTGAGACACTCATATTTACTCTGATGCTGACCGTAACAACATTACTTCTTTTCTACAAGCAGTCATTCAGTCTGCTGTTGCTACTAAATTATATGTGTTATATATGTTATTTTCTGTGTATAGTCAAATCATATTTTATTTATGATATCTTTCCTGATGATAGCTCACTTTGTGCCCAGGCACAATTTCATTGTCAGAGGAAGATTAGCTGGTTTGCACTTGCTATCAAAGGGAATAATACATTTTAGCATCCAAGGAGTATTTAGACCCCCCTGTCCAAATGCCAGACAAAACTCTTCTAATGAGAGGTTTTAAATAGTTACATAAAATGGATTTAGATTTTTCAGTCATTAGAATAGTTTCCAAGATATGGCACATATTTTTTTTTTTTTCCTGAATACCATGGTGATGTGAGTCTTCTGTTTAAATCTAAGGATGAAATAATTAAAAATAGCTAAGTGACCTTGAAAGTCATGTCTTTCTTAGAGTCAACAGGGGCTGTGAACATTAATTACTGTTCTTCAAATTCTACTCTTAATATTTACCAAAGCAGAAATCTTTCCCTCAGCCAGTCAAGGACAAGGCTGGCTAGCCTGTGACTTGACATATTTGCCTCTACCATTATTTTCTTTATACATTATTTAATTTGCAAAAATGCAATTAATATTTTGTTAAAGAAAATGCCATTGAAAATGTTTATTACAGCTTCATTCATAAGCATAAAAACATGCTTATGAATAACAGATTTGATGGCTACCATTATACGAAGGGGCCTATAGGGATGCTAGGGAGGGACTCTTCATTAGAGACTGTAGTGACAGGACAAGGGGTAATGGGTTAAAACTTAAACAGGGGAAG
>JBCJKH010014816.1:11364-23274 GCA_039877255.1 Loriculus beryllinus | reverse complement strand
GCTATCCCCCGTGTCTCCCGGCGCCGCAATAAAGAATACCTGCTTGTCAGCTTGAAACTCTGTTGGCGAGTTTGTTCGTGGAGGTTTCTCCGAATCAGATGAGACTACTTTTTTAAGAGTAAAACTATTTTTTTGGTATTATTCTCCCAGCTGAACATCTGAGTTGGTGAAGCCAGCTCTAAGTCTAATGTCAGCAGGACTTGTGTACACTTGGAGAAAAATGGGTTGCAATTACTTTGTCAGTTCTGCAAAATTAACTCTTTTGGTAGCCTAGATTTTTAACAGGTTTTCTTTACCACTCAGACCAATATATTTGTTCTGGGTTGGGTTTTGGGGTTTGGTTTGGTTTTTTTTTTTTCTGCTTTATTTGCAAATAGAAAGGGTTTGCTTGCCTTACAAACTAATCTAATAGTAATTTTTCAAGTCTTGATCAATAGAGAAAAACATCAGGATTTGTTCAGTCAGGTAAAACAAATACTTAAAACATGACAGTGTTTTTAAACAAAGGCAAATGCAAAAGCAACCTGCTATTCAAAGAACGGACTGCCCATTTGTTTATACATGGGTATGTGGGGAGAGAGGCAAAAGGAAGAAAATAAATCCATCTCAAACTCTAAGTAACTATTTACTAGCAATAAATCAAAAGGTCCACAGACAGACTCACCATAGGAAATCAGAGTTCACACATTCACAAACTTTGGACGTGAGAGCTGATGTGAAACTTCTCCCTTTAATGCACCATGATGTAATCTTCCTCTTCCGAAAGCTCCTCTGCTGGCCCATGATGCAACGATCGCCCTGAACATCAAAGCACCGGACTTATTGCACACTATAACCTATATCACACAGATGTGACCTTATATTGTTCTGAGAAAGTCTGGTCTTGCTACCAAGATTATAAACTTGTATAAACTCTCTCATATTAAAATGTACAGGTATAGAAAGCTCTCTTATCCATGTCTGTACAGTAACGGGCCATTACATAGTTGTAAAATACACTATATTTAGGGGCACAAATACAAAGATGTTCCTGAAAATTCAAGTTTAATTTAACCTGATGTTTTATGTGTGCACAACCTAGGCATAACTATACAACTGGCCATTTAAAAATACAGCATGTATGCAGATGACTGAAGTTCTAGCTAAATCACTATGTCTCGTGTCAGCAGTCAACAAGCACTAACCATGCAGACATAGGTAGAATGAAGACTATCTGCAGGCACTCCATTAGTAACCAGGCAGCTGCAAGTACTCAGTCAAAGCCATTCTAGTAATTTCTAATTTCTGAAGGACAATTCAATGCCAATACCCCAAGATACTGTTACTCTTCAGGCTCAGATCTGCATAACATTCCTTGTAAATACACAGCATTCCCAAACAAGTAGTGTAAAATTAGGCATAAGAACTAGCAAATGAAATCTGGAGAAGCACAATCGCAAGCCAAAAAAAAAAAACTCCAACCCTGCAAGAGATTGAGAACAAATGTACTGGAAGAAGCAAAACATAATCAGAATTATGATTAATATATTATTAATTATATGACATATTTAATGAAAAAAAGAAAAAAAAAAGCCAAATCCCAAAACAAAAAACCAAACCCCATTTAGTCAATACATCATATAGAGAATGTGGCTTCCCAAAACTGCATTTGGCCAGAACACCAGGATTAATACAGCCTTAATGCATTACTGCAGAAATGGTATTGCCCAAAACAACTGGACTCCATTACCTGATTGGTCCACTGATAACTTAAATTACTTCTGGAATGGACTTTACTCATGGCAATTTATGTATGAGTACAGTATGTAGTCTGAAAGTTGGCAGAACACACAAATGCATGTTGAAATTGCTTCAATCAATATTACACATGTTTATGGTATATGCTTCTCAACCCAGCAGGACCACCTATTATTATGGCAAACCACCAGATACACTTCTGTCTTTCCTAGGACACAGATCGTACAACTGAAGGGAACATAAAATCCTCTCCAATTTTAAACTCTTGTAAAATCAGCAAATACCAACATATGGAGATCAAAGCTGGGGATGTAGCATCCAAATGCTATTTGAAAACATTTTCCTAGCACACAGTTCTACATGAATACAAAAGCTATGGAAAAGTTGTGGCAGTTAACATGAGGTTGTGAATACCTGTAGATTTGTAAGCTCCCAAGACTCATAATCATCATCAGTGCACTCCCTGGGGAAGGATGGTCTGAAGTCCACCTTTACCAGTTCCCAGTCTGAACGGTAGCTTATATGTCCAAAGACTCTGAACAGAAAGATCAAAAGTAAAATCTTACTGTAAGTAAATACCATACATCTGAGATTCAAATTTTCAGTTCTATCTTTTCCTTTCTACAGTCATGGCTCCCTACTTAAAAGTCCCTCGCATTTTTTCTTCCACTTTCATTCCTTTTCCTATACAAAGTTTTAGTTAGTGAACCCTAATTGTCCACAAAAAATGAAAAAAACCATAGGTCATAGATTTGGTTTTTTTCCCCCAGCAAAATTATCCAGTAATTTAGTTGGAAAAGTACTACCATTTCTAATTTGGAGCCCAAATTTTTGTCTATTATATTGCAATATGAAATATATAGAATACTCAGATTTTGACAGGGAGATCAGATCAGAAAGAAGAACCAAGGATCACTGGATTCAGGTTTCAGCTCTGTCACTCATTCTGCGTGATTACAGTGCAACTTCTTCAGTTATGTGTGGTTTTTTTTGTTTGTGGAGATTTTGTTTTGTATTAGGTTCTACAGATTTCAGACAGCAATCTGCTATTGTTTAAACTCACAACAGTACCATGAAATTGCATTAATTTCTAAGGAATACACTGCATTTGCACATTGTTCTGAAGAACTCTTGAGTCTCTTCCTCATTTCAGCTAGTCCTATGTATTAAAAAACAGTCGCAAACTGTAAATTTCTTTGAGGGAAGGAGGGGTGAAAAGAAAGGAAATCTCATTGCTTTAAAAACCAACCTGCACTTTCAAAGCAGCCAAAATTTTCAAAGTCAGAATATTTATTTCCAAAACAAAACAGTTAAGCATGACATCCAGCAACAAATTAGAAAGTATAAAGACTCTATTTGGGCAAAAGTCAAATGTATTTGTGGTTTGTATCAGGCTTATGTGATGTGATTTACTTGCCAAAGAATTTAAGCTTGATTCTGAAGCCAAAAATTTCTGTGCAGCATGAACTGCACAGAGTTCATGTTTCAAGATTTAGTAGCATTCTCTAAACTAATTCATTCCTTTTGTTTTGCCCACAGTTTTGTCCAAATCCAGACAAAGCAGGAATGGTACAGTTTTGCTAAAAGCATTCTGCTGTGCACAGTCTTTTCTCTTGTCCTTAATGCCAGGTTCAAAGTGGAACTAGGGTACATCAGAACTTAGGAAATAGTGGATTCTCTGAAGCACAGAGGCAGCGTCATCATGCTAAGCATCCTTCCTGGTAGATGGGTGTAGAGCTCTGAAGTCTACCAAACAGGCTGAAAAATAGTTGTAGAGACTAAAGATGTACAGTAATTTCCCCGCTTTCTTTCTTCTGTCTTTGCTTCCCAGTTATAGGACAGAGATGTAAATATCTATAGATTATTTCCCACACTGCTCACATTATAATAACTGCACAATCCATGCTCACAGAAAACTTCACCATCAGAAGCACACTTAACTGAACAGAAACCTGCATTTAGTTTGCATGTCTTCCTCTTTTCTTGTAAGGCTCCGAGATTAAAGGACTTGAAGCATCTACTTTCCTTCTAAATGTACCCATGTCTTAGAAGTAGAAACAATACACAAACATTAAACAATGCTGCTATATGTGCACATAGGTGTGTGGTCCCGCTTCTCTCACTGAGACCTACAGGTCTGGTTCCCTTTTTCTGGTTCAGCTGGATCCTGAGAGCTGCTGTCACCATATAATCTTAATCACTTGTAGCTACATATTCAATAAAGTGACTACTTAGGTGGTCTCATGCTTTTTCCACAATGCCTGCTTCAATATGACTGGCTTTGCTGACAGGCATGAAGTGTCTTTTGTATGATAAATACCTGAATTTTTTTCTTTTACAATATTTTTTCTTCCATACAAAGTATTAAAATAAGGCAGACTTCGTTATGTGCTTATACAGCTACCCACCTTAAAAATAATTCTTTAGACACCACAAATTTTTACAAACTGCCTACGTTTCTTTTATTAACTCATTTATCAACAAATACATTCAAGTGCAAGGAGCAAATCCTGTCAAATCTTCACTCCTGCCTCAAAAAGGTATTTCTTATGAATAAATGACATTTTCTTCCTTTGTGTTAGTTATTTCAGGCAGATTAGTCATAAAAGGAGATGGATGCTTGAGTTCAATACAGAACAGAATAATCACTGAACTATTGATAATTATGTTTGAGACCTCACAGAGGGTGATTCCAGATGAGTATGGAACGGGAAACATTTCACGTATATATACACGCATATACATGTGTGCATGCATACACATATATATAGAGGGAGCAGAAACACGTATATGTGTGCATGTATATATAACCATACATACAGACCAGCAAAACAGAGGCCAGGGAGTTAATTAATTTTGGTACCCACAAAGATACCAAACAAATTATTAAGCTACCCACTTATAAGCACTGTGGAGATAATTAAAATGATAACAGCCACCATGGATTTGTCAAAACCAAATTACGTCAAACTAATGTAATTTACTTCTTTTACAGGGTAACTGGCTTAGTGGATAGAGAAAACGTAGCATATTTTGACCTTTGTTAAAACTGTAACACAGTTCTAGCTGACACTGTCGCAAGATAAAAAAAGCATCAGTTGAGATAAAACCATTGTAATGAGGAATAGGAGTATAGATGTAATTAGAAGAATCCATTTTCAAAAAGGAGTCATCAAACACAGATCACACAGATATGATGGGTCCACAGTCAATATTTTCATTAACACCCATGTGGTCAAATAACAAACACCTAAAATTTGGGAGATATATATGCATGTTATATGCACATTTACACACCCACTAAAAATGAATTTGAAGAGGGGCAAGGATGACTCATAAGCTGCTTAGAGAATATAACTAGTAAAGAAAGTTTGAAAGAAGGGCATTTTTCTCTGGAAAAGATAAAGATGAGAACTACAATAAAATGTCTTCAGAGGGTCTTGTTATAGGTTGAAGAGTTGTCTTCAAAGAAACCTGGAAAAAGGGCAAAACCCAGGAAGTCCAAAAATCAATAAACTTAAAAAGTTACAGCTGCACAATTCCCTAATTCCTTCTCCTCAGTACTGGTGAGGTCACACTTGAGTGCCGTGTCCAGGTCTGGGCTCCTCAGTTCGAGAGACGCGGACAGACAGGAAGGAGTCCAACAAAAACAGCCATGAAGGTGATGAAGGGGCTGGAGCACCTCTCCTATGACAAAAAGCTGAGAGATCTGGGGCTGCAAGGCAACAGGAACAAACTGAAACATGGGAGGTTCCCATCGAACACCAGGAAAACACGTTTTTACTGTGAGGGTGACTGAGCACTGGCACAGGCTGCCCAGAGAGGTTATGGAGTCTCCAACTTTGGAGATATACAAAAAACTATCAGGAAAAGGTCCTGGGTGGCTGGCTCTTGGTGGCTCTGCTTGAGCAGTGAGGGGTTAGAAAAGGTCATAGAATTAACTAGGTTGGAAAAGACCTTTAAGATCATCAAGTCCAACTCTTACCCAAGGACTGCCACTAAGCTGTGTCACAGCCTGTTCTAATGCCTGACTACCTTTCAGAGAAGAAATTTTTCCTAATATCCAATCTAAACCTCCCCTGCTGCAGGTTGAGGCTGTTTCTTCTTGTCCTATCACTTGTTACTTGGGAGAAGAGTTCACCCACCTCCTTGCTCTATCCTCCTTTCAGTTAGCTGTAGAGAGCAATATGGTCCTGCCTGAGTCTTCTCTTCTCCAGACTAAACAACCTCAGTTCCAGCAACTCAGCATCTCTTTTGTAGTGAGGGGCCCCAAATTAAACACAGCATTTGAGATGTGGCCTCACCAGTGCCAAGTACAGGGGTATTATTACTTCCCTAGCCCTGCTGGCTGCAGTAACGACCTCCAGAGAACCCTTCTAACCTCAAACATTTTGTGATTCTATGATGGTAATGACACAAGTTATTGAGGTTGTTTATTTTCCCTCACTAGAGCAAGAAATTAGTGAAACGACAGGATTAGAGCCAGATTTTTGAGATTATATTGCCAAATCCCACATCCTATATAAAGTTACAAAACGTATATAAATTACTCTAGAGATTATGCAAATTCTCCTAAAGTAATACAGAAACTACATACAAACTACATGTGTATACAGCAAAAGCACTACTTCAGTAGGTGAACTATAAGCCTCACCTCTGTAGATTTTTACTGACACAGAAATAACTTTTCTCCTTCTTGGTCCAGCCTCTTTCAAATAAAAAATAACTCATTTCCATTAGGGCTGTTCTCAGTCTACAGACTGAAATCCATGTTCTGACAGCACAGTAACTGCACTACTGATTCCATCATTCTTTGCCTTAAAGTAACAATCCTGAGATTCAAGGAAGTGCACCAGCACAGCCACAAACCCCATGAAAAATGCAGTCATACGGATTTGTAACTCCTGGAATAAATTTTCTAAGGAATCCAGCTTAGCAAACTGTTTGACAAAAAAGACTTAATGATTATTAATGCTGTTGCTGCAGTAACACAAAAGGGTTTTGCACATGCACCAGAAAGGCCCATTTAAATGTATTGCCAAATCTTATTAGAATAAAAAAGAAGTATTTTTCCAAAGTAAAAAAGATTTGTATGTATTAAGTCAATGGATTAGACAAAATATGAGCTGCAATAAAGCAATGCATAACAGTAATCACAATCTAATTGCACAGGTGCAAAATATATATGTCCAATAAAATCATATGAATGGAAAAAACCGGAATGGTGCAGCAAGTGTGACTGATGATTAGAAGTTAAGTATCAAGATGATAGTAATTCATAAGCTACTAAAACCCTCCTCTGATTAATTATATTTCATTAGAAAGCCATCAAATAAATTCTGTTGAAACTATGAAAGATGACACCGTGATAAATAATTTTTGAAAGAAATTCCAATTACCTTGGAAATTAATTTAGTTTTATTTGCAAGAATTTGTGATCCATAATTTTAACTTCAGTGTTTCAGTTGCCAAACCAACTTTGTACATTTGTTCATAGTTCATTTATGAGCACATAATTTTTTAATTTGACTGCATCAGTTGATAGATAAGACAGTTACATGTAGTTTTTAAGCTAACTCATTTAAACTATTTGCTGGAAGATTGCTAGTTATTTCTGTTCCTGATAAAGCTCATAATCAGGGGGAGCTAATTTAACAGAAATTATATGCAATGATAATCTTTTCCACTAAATTCACACTTCTATTCAATAAAAAAAGTGCATTATTCAATAGCTGTTCCTAGTTCAGTAGTAGCTGTGTCATCTGCTGCCTGTATCATTTGCAAACAATCTGACTTCAGTTATTCTGGTGCTGATGCTGGAGGCTCCCAGAGACTTACCAGGTAAACATTCAGCTTTCATGACCTCATTCAGGAGAAATTATTTTGACAACATACTGCTCACTTCAGATGTCACAGTCATATCTTTTATAACCTCTACACTTGTCTTCCTCTGTTGCTTTCCTGCTGTGTTCTTCAGGACTTTGTTCATAGGTTTTCACAGCATCAAAACATTTTTTTACCACAGTAGATGGATTTGAGCTACAGTGTTCCATATCATGCATCTCATCCATATAAATTAAGATATACCTTGAGCTGTAGTATTATGCTGCGTTACCTCTGCGCCATTAGCTATGTTATATCTGGACAAAGAGAATGGCTTTAAGAAGCCTCGGAGGAGCACAGCTGAACCTGCAACAGTTTTGCTTTACTGATGAGTATCTGAGAACACTCAAAGACCGTGGAGTGGCAGGGGTGATCCTGCTGTAGTACCCCACCAAGGTCAGAAAGACAGCACATGTGCAGTTTATTGATGTATAATCCAACACCTTAAATTGTCCAAGTTTTGCAGTTGTACTGAAGACTAGTGATGATAACTGTGTGATGCAGAGCTACTTCTCTTTGAAATCAGGTGACTCATTCTAGACACGCTGCTTTAATCTCCCAAGTGCTGTGTTGGCTTTTGCTCTCCTCTATATGACTTTGCCAACAACCATGATGTTTGAAACAGCAAGCTAACTGCTCTATTAACACACTCTGCTAACTTAATGTGTCAGCTGGTAGTGGAACAGGACCTCTAGGTTTTTGGGAGAGCCTTCAAATGTATAAAACTACTGACCATAAAAGGTAGGGTTTGAATCAGAGTCAGTTGAGGACAGTATGTACAGGTGTGTGGGCAATCACAATGGCTCTATTTCAGATAACATCTCTAAATTCCTCTGGGCAGCACATAAGCAAATACGTCCAAGTGTTCAAGGCCAGGTTGGACACAGCCTTGGGTGACATGGTTTAGAGCGAGGCATCCCTGCCCATGGCAGCGAGGGTGGAACTAGATGATCTTAAGGTCCTTTCCAACCTATTCTATGGTTCTATGTGAAAAAAGGCAAGTACATTAAATTCTTTATGGATCTGAACCTCAACATTCAACAGGGAGCATGTGACCTAGCTAGGAAAGCAAACCAGACTCTCAGAGATACTAGCTAATTATTTTAACAGCTCTCCATCTATCTCTGGGAAAGTATCTGTTTAAATGGAAGTAGTCACCGAGCTACAATAAAAAGTGGCATTTAGATCTTGCTCCCCATATAAATCTTGCTTTCCTGTAGTAAATCATATTATTAGGAAATATAATTGTCAGTGAACTTCATGTATTATTTTTTTTTAACTGTCACACCTCCCTGATAATTCTTATAACAGAGCTGCAATTGCACATTAAATATTTAATCTACCTTATAATTCACTATATACCAGATGCCATTTACATAAAACCAGTGGCAACATTCTCAGTTGCCTCTTACGTTAGACTAGTGTATTAGAAGTTTCTTTCCGATTTATGGTGAACTCAAAGATCCAAGTCCTTTGCTTCACTTCACTTCACACAAACGATGACAATATAATTGAAAAAGCCAATACCACGCTCTTTTTGTTTTGCCTCTTGGAGTTTGTATTATTACAGTGTCTTTGAACATACAGCAAGGCATATGACTTCCCCATGAAAAAATCTGTAAAGAGATTACTAAACTGAGGGAGTAAAGTGATGTGGCTGTGGCATGGAAGGACGCGCTTTATCTTTAGGGTAATCACTGCCAACAGGTAGTTTTCTCCTTAACTCACAGAGGCAGTAACATTAGTAATGACAGAATTCCCAAGGGGATATGGGTTGGAAGAGCAAGCTAGCCATGACTATGTCCTACAGTGCTTTTTAAAGCTTACCATTTTCAAAAAGAAAAAGAAAATGACAGATTAATCTTTACAGCCATGCTTTCCTTCTAACAGTTGTCTTTGCTTCCTTTACACCATTGTAAAACCAGTAACGACTAAAGAAGTCAAAGGTTTCATACTAGTAAAATGGATGAAAGTAACATAAGATCCAAGCTGCAATCTGTTATACATCAAGATTATCATTTAGCATATTTTTCTAATTCCCCAAAAGAACGTCACAGAGGTCACATTTTCAATGGCCTTACTAAATTGCAACTCCAGAAATGATGAATGCTTCCATGTGCAAAAGTGGACACCTGCCTGCATAAAGCAACTGCACATAAAAAGCACTTGTGTACACAACAGATCATGTGCAAATATGCTGAGACACTTATGATTTAAGTGCCTTACACTACAAACACATGCATATACTCAATGCACTAAAGAGAAGAGTGGGGGTGTTGGGTTTTTATTTTGGTTTGATTTCTTTTTGTTTGGCTGCCAAAGTGAAAAATAAGGGGAGGAAACAATTTAGTTGAAACTGAACCGAAACACATTTTTTTATTGTTTTCTATCCCTCCACCCCCAATAATAATTGCCATTCATTCTTTTATGCCCAAACATCTTGTTTTCAGCTCTTTTTCAGGGGAAAAAGAACGGAAATGAATACTTAAGTTCTTAGAAGTGCTGTGGAAGACCAGGATGAGCCTGTTCCCATTTTATCCAGAAACTCAGTGGCTCCATAACATTTGTTAATTATCTCCAACATTTTTTTTCCATCTATTTGGTAAATTCTCATCCAAGAACAAAGTTTTAACATGCAAGCTGTTAGGGAAAAAATGCAGATTTAATGCCTAGCCTGATGCCTTATGCAGAAGTAAATACAAATTGGACAGTGAACAAAATAGATTAAAGAGAAACATATGGCATCATAGAAGATAGCTTTGTTTCATTCAGCTCTCTGCTGTCATTGTACTTCAAATCAAGTTAATTTGGGATAATAGCAAAATGTTACAGTTACTTTCTTAGCTAATACTTCCCTCCCAACTCCCAATTCACAAATTTAAAAATCAGGTCTCTTTTGTCACAAGTAGGAAATTCTTCATTCAGACGTCACCTGACAAAGCCAGAGTACATAGCCTGTGCTCACTTAAATGGTAGCTCCTTCATTTTGAGAGGAATATAGCAAAATGGAGTTCAAGTGCCCACCCAAAACTAAGTAAAACATTTGAAATATTTTAGTGTTGGTTCAAGTTTCTAATGTCTACCTCATTGTCACCATTTATTAGAACTAGAAGCTAAAATGGAACTGTCTCCCCAAAAGCAAATTTAGAGCATCATAGCTGCAGGCACCCAGCGACAGGGGCTCAAAATGACACAAAAACTCCATCTGAATGAAAAAGTCAAGTGTCACCCTTTTTCTGTCCTTCTCCTTTAAGTAGGGACAAAGTGATAAAAGATTCTTAAAGGACATGGATTCCTAACCTTTCAGTTCCTCATATTCGAATAGATTTCCAGGTCTGCTCTAAATATGGGCTTCAGCAAGGCAATGAAAGCACCATGTTCTCATGTTTCTCAGTCTGTTTTGAAAACTATGGAAAGAAATGAAATAAACAATGCTTTACCCTCTGAACTTCTTCTAAGCAGAGGGAGAGACAGCGGTAGTCGCATGGTCTTGGCTCCAAGAGCACAGGTTGGCATTGACTTGCTCTGCTAACATCTGTGTCTACAGAGATGATGGTAAAGGCATTATACTTGCCACTAAATAGGCATCTGTATATCTGGATTAGCAGGTATGTAGATTAGACTGAAATAGAGTAACTGGTTTGCTTTTTCAATGCTTTTATCACCATTCTCTTCCTGTCTTTCTATAAGTTTTCTCCATCGCCAAACAGGTATGTTCCTTATTATGCAGAGTAGAACAGTCATTTCATAACTGAGCAATGCTTCTCAAACAAGGGATTAACTAGCTGCAAACAAAACCTAGAATTTGCATTAGAAAATCAGATACTCTTTTACATAGTGAGGCTGTATCTACCTCTATCCACACTTCTTAAGGGTTGCAGTATGAAAAACATCAAAGTGAAGAATTCACAACACTGAGAAGTACCTCCACCTAATAAGATTACTCAAACAGGAAAGGTAGTGTGCTGCCACATGTGGCACTACAATAAGCCCCACAAGTACATGTAATGTTGACTTTTACTGATGTTGTTAAAGGTGAGGTTGACATTCCTAGCAGAATTTACAGCTGCTAAAATCCATATGGTTCTCCCTAACACCTGTTAATATCATACCCACCTGTTTTGAGTAAGTTTAAGACTATTTACTTGCTTCCATTATCACCTAGGAATGCAACAGGGAACAACAGACTTTCAAGACAGCAAAATGCACATAGAATCATAGAATAGTTAGGGTTGGAAAGGACCTTAAGATCATCTAGTTCCAATCTCCCTGCCATAGGCAGGGACACCT
>JBCJKH010014816.1:0-11264 GCA_039877255.1 Loriculus beryllinus | reverse complement strand
GGGACACCTCACACTAAACCATGCCCTGCAGGGAGTTCTGCAGTTCAAAGATATCATAAAGTTCCCAGCAGCATCTTAAGTTGTTACTCTACAAGACCTTAGGAAAAAATCCCTCTGGAAAAACATAAAATTACTGATAAGAAAGATTTTGATTCTACTAGACATAAAGAAAAGCAGCCCTTTCATGCAGCCTCTTACTGGCCTTTTAAAAGAGGCCAATGGCCTGCGGTACCACGGTTATCGTGCCTACTGGGTTTACACTGCAATCTAAATAACCCAGTTTGGGAAACACTCCAAGAAGCTAAAATGTGATTTAGAAGTCATTTTAACAGGTTTGAAACTTTCATTATATGAACTACTTCCTCTGAAGAGGAACATCAATATTTCAGACACAGAAAAATTCTTCCTTTTTCCACTGAGTTAGGCCATTACTCAATACAGCATTATTAAGTAGTTTTTCTCAAATATAACATATTGTTAAGTATAACACTAGGTTGCAGTAACTTTCATTTGTAAAGAATTTAGGGAAAACAAAGCCTGCTAGACCATAAAATATATATGAATATACATATGAATAATATGAGCAAATATATATGAATTGATGAATATATATCAGTTGAGAAAATTTCTTAGCAAATCTTTCTTACTCATTTAGCAACAAACCGTGGATTTGAGCTCTTCATTTAGAAATGTACTTTTACACAGATTGAGTTTCCTAAACTTTATGAATACTTTATTGCTTATCTTTTCTAAAACTTTTAACTAGGTCTATTTAGAAATTGATTTTTACACAGATTGAGTTTCTTAAAGTTTTGAGTACTTTACAACTTAAAACTCCTAAAAGTCTTAACTAGGTCTATTGCAGAGCACAACAGAATAAAATATATTTTCCTTGGCATTTGAGTGTACATATATTGAATACTACAGGGAATTTGGATAAATGATTTAGATTAATGTTGACTGGCAAATGACAACCCAGTTTTATGAGAACTTCTGACAAGTTAACATTTGTTTTATTCTGTTCCGGAGAAAACGCAAAACTTTCTGAAATGAGGACTTGAGGGAACTAGGTTCATACTCCCTTGTTTCTTCAGCAAAGCTACCAGATCACTTCATTAGGATGCTAGAACAGGAATTTAAATGGAAGTGCTTTACAAGTCAGGTCAACGTCTCAGTCACTGCCCTGGGAATGAGAAGTCCCTCTTACACATGTTGGTACTAGGTTCCTTAACATCTTTCCAGATAACCTTTTTGTAGATTTTTTTTTTTTTTAAATACAAATTAAATACCTTGAAGGAAATCCCTAAGATGACTTCAGTGGAACTAGGATTTTACCTTTTGGTCACAGTCACTTTCTGTACAAGTAAAATATTCTCTGACTCTTTTGTGAGTTTAAATGCAACAGTGTCTCACAGTTTCGCTGTAGACTTGGCCAGTTATTACCTTCCCACTTCAGGGTTATGCTCTCTCTCCTAATTTATGCAGATTCTAAGATTGGACTCTTTATTCAAAGTCCTTATTCAAGCAAACTCCATATGAAAGGGAGAAAACTAAATTCCTGTACAAGTAAGAAATGTCAGACTAGGTCTTTAGTAATGGATTTGGGGATTCCTCAGGGTGAAAGACACCATTTCCATTACAATATACAAGTTCATTTTACCATCTTCTACCAAGATGAAGGAACACTTTTTACGTAATAAAGTGGAAAAGATGGCATAGTTGGTTGGTTTTTTTTTTCAGAAGTGCATCAGTGGATGACATTTCTGAAAAGCAGCAAATCACTGCACATGCACAGCAACTCAGTACAAGCATGAAGTTTTGTGAGGAAATGACCTAAGCCAAACAGAATGGCAAAAGGTCTTGATGTGAAGTCAGACAGAGCACCATTAGGCAGACAGCATCACCCTGGAGGTAAAACACAATCAAAGGCAGTAGGAGAGACAAGGGAGCTGACACAATGCAACAAGGAAACAGTGCAGGTTTATTCCTCTCATTATCTTTAAAGTCCCTTAGGAATGTTGCAAGTCTTTCAGGGCCAGTCTGTGATACTAAGTGTACAACATCCTCTGTATTCAGTAGAGCTAAATGCAAAGTTCCTACAAGGCTGACATTGAAATGCTGTAGTCAAGAGTGCACTTAGAAACAAAGAAGACACAGGACACTTTTTTTGTCAGTCTAGGCTCGTGTTCAAAATTTAGGTACAGTTTTACATATTTCAGATGGATGATTTCAAAAGGAATCATGTTTTACAAGAATTTTTTAGCCCATTCACCTGGTTATTTAAATACATCTTTACAAAATCACTGCTTTTAATGATATTTAATAATTAAAAAAAAAAAAAAACCCAACTCAAAGCATACATTCATCACACCAGTATGATTTTTATCTGCCAGTAAGTACAGTTTAGGATTAGCTTTTGCTTATTCTACTTCCACTGAAATCCATGGAAATCCTTCATTCAGAGGGTTAAGTTTCTCTGCATAGCATATATTATACCATAACAAACCTATACTTAAGAGAAGGAGAGCATGGTGGGATAACACTCATCTTCTCAGTATATGTACATATGTGTATAACTGGAGGGTAAATGGGACAGTAGAGAAAGAAAGAAAGAATGAGGTGACCAGTATAAACTTGGTGCATTGCTTTTAAGTGCCTTGGCAGGATTTCTGTTTTGCTGAGGATCCTTTACACAGCTCCATGCTGGGTTATTTTATTTTTTTTTTTATTTTCCTGAGGAAAACACTACTGGTACTTGTCAAAGCAGCTCTATTTGTAACTCTTAGAAGACAAACCATGGCATAAACACACTCAGCTGCAACATAAATGACTGCTCCAACATAAAAGATCGCACAAGCTGTTCTGATAGGAGCATGAACAACAACCTGCATATCTCTGAGTGCATTCTCCTTTCCTGCTGCAGGCAACATTTTTTGACTTCTTCCCTAACTGGACAGGTGTGTTGAGCACTCAGACACTTCTAAAATATTAGCATTTATCCTAGAGATGAAGCAGCCCAGATCCAGAGGTCCCTGGCGCTTTGGAAAAAAGACAGATAATCAGAGGCTTGAGCTGCAGAATATTTATAACTCTATTCACAGTGTTTGCCTCAGTCATTGCACAAAATAAAAACATGTAGTTGTTACCAGTGTTTGCTTACTCAAAGTACTAGAATGCTAGTTACTAGGACAACAATATAGTTGTGTACACCATGAAGACAACAGGTATTTAAAATATTTGAAGTCTGCCTGAGAATCTGTAGAGAAGAGAAAAAAAATGAACATCAGTGTAAGAGTCTGTGTGCCTGTAAGAAGCAAAAGCCAGTGACTCAAACACTATTCCAAACACTCACAGCTTAAAATAGGCTCCAGTGCATAAGCAGAGAGCACCTTGAGAAGAGGAAATGAAACCAGAAACTTACGTCATGACCAGTGTCTCATCTCCAGGTTCACTAAGTAATCCATCTACAAAGACTGATGTGCTAGTAAAGTTATGTGTACTCCAAGTCTGGCCTTCATCTATGCTGAACCTGTAAAAAAGCAGAAATGGTTTGCATTTACAACTATTACTATACATAACAGAACTCATTTATTCAAACAAAAAAATCCCCTCACTACTAAAGCCCAGGATTTACGATCACCAAAATACAATATGCCTAGGCAGTATATCATATTAATGTGATCTTTTCTCAGAAACATACCCAGGGGCTCACATCTTTATTAGAAGGTGCATAATAAATTTGCCACAATGGAAATTCTCAGGTGGATAAAACCTGAGATCTGTTGACAAACTATCTTGCTACCCTGTAGGTTCAAGAAGTTAATTTACACTTCATTCTTTCTAGTAGCCTCTGAGCTAGAAACCTGTGAAGCAGAGGTCAGTGAAACATGAGAGGCAAAACAGCCCAGTTGCTAAAACATGTGTAACTGCAGGCACCAAGATGATGGCCCTTCACAGATGCTACCATCCACTTCAAAATTTGTAGATGATGCTGATGAATCAGCAAAACATACTGCAAATTCTCTGTGCACCCACAATTTATGAATCAAAGCCTCTTTTCTTCTGTACATCTCCTCCAGGTCTCTTGGATAGTTAATGATGGTTTTATTCTAGCTAACCAAGTATATAGCTTAAGTCCTAATAGTGAATAGATGATTACACAAAAATTAATCTAGTCAGAAGTTATGAAGATATCTTAGGGGGTTTATGCCAAAGACGATAGTTTTGTATACCACTACATAAGTTTACCATGTTTTGCTTCACTATCATGCAGTTTAAAACTTGGTATCTTATAAAAAAATGCTTTGTAGCAAATCCTTCCTACCAGAAAAGCTAAGAAAGCTATTGGCTGCATTAGTACTATATGACAGGAGCTGTGAATACCACAGTTAATTTATGCACAAATATCTCAATGAACCGGGCTTATTGCATACTGTTTTACACAGCACATAAGCACACATAAGTCCTTTCCCCAGTGGCTCCCAAAGACTACGTTATATTCCTCTTGACAAAGCAACTCAAAGCTATTCTTCAAGTCTTCACTAATGTGGTCACTGGATAGGGCAAAGTTTTATTACAGTATGAATAAACTATCCTGACTGAATATCTAAGCCACATATGCATCATAGGTTGAGCAGCATTGCCCTACATTGCTGGTGCAAACCAGCAGCAGGTAACAATCATGCTGAATATGGCTTGTACTACAGAGTTCAAGAGAGCCTTTTAAGCAAAAATACCTACACTGATGCAAGAAAAATTATTATGACTAATGTACCTTAAGCACCACAAAGTAATCTTTAAGAAAATATCTACTTATAGTTTGTTGACTTAATGAACGTTAATTTGAAACAACCCCACCTGCGTTTCATACATGATAACATTGAAATGCTCATCTTAAACTATGACATTTGCCTGAGGTCTAGAATACACAATGCTCTACTCTAATTGACTGTAGGATTACTTGAGTATTTTCAGGGGGATAGAGGTGTCTTTGATGGCCACAATAACTCCACCGTGGTCCAGGTACAAAATGTGGTGCTCTTCTTCAAAGACCTATATGTTAAACAAACAAACAAAAAAAAAAGCCAGCTAAGCAAATGTACAGAACAGCAGGAATAAAAAGCATGAATAAACCAGGATTAAAAGACTTATATGTTTTATAATGTCTGCACTTCAAACTGAAAAGGACATAAAAGTCAGTTTAACTCTTATGTTTCTCCCAGCTGTGAAAGAAAAAGGTAAGCAGGTGAATCAGAAAACGTTCAGGTTCAAATCACAGTCAGATTAAACTGTCTACAGTGATTTTAGCCCAAACATATATTTCTCACAGTATGCATTCTGCATTCCTTCCTATTATATATCACCAAGTAACCTATCACCTTACTTTGGTATTTGCCATATTTTATGTATCTTGCAGAACAAAATGCTTTGTAGTTTAATTCTAAGAAAAATAGGAAAAGTACAGCTGTCCGTGACTTTCTCACATGTTCTCCAGACTTTACGGAACTTCAGATAATTGGTGCAAGAATATTTTTTGCATTTCCAGTGTCAGTGATTTGTTTAAATTGAAACTTTACGTGATCTCACACAGAGGCTGCTCTGAGTTCTGAACCAAAATACATGTAATATTAATTTAATAACATGAAAGATTCAAAATTCCTAAATTATTTCCAGTCACTTCTGGAGGTCATCAGCAGTACTAAAAGAAGTGAACAGGTAGATATTTTCCCTTTTTTTACATGTAAGACCTGTTTTAAGACAGCGTTTACTTATGTTATTAATCTGTGTGGGTTCACTAACATAACAGCAGGTGATAAAGTGAGAGTTACTACACCCACTTATCAGTTAATAGGTGAACACATAGACTTGTACACACTTTGACAAAGCAAAGGTGAAACCCACAAATGTTAGCTTTCTTTTGCCTTGTGAATGAAAAAATACTAACAGTACTAAATGCTTCCTTTTTTAGCAATGCTAAATGCTGCATTTAAAAGACTGAACTGGAGGGAGGGGGAAGTATCTTACATCACATTCAAAAATACTTCAATATAGTAAGCATTTAATTTGAGTTGAGAATTCAATCTTCCTCTCATCTAATAAGAGTGCATTTTATGGGGATCCTAGGGCTTCAAGTGTGTGATCAGTTTTTCAATGTTGCCATTTTACAGGCAAAATCCTGATATGAAGCATTTACAGTCCTATCTACTTGTTCCACACAGCTGCATATTTCAGAAGAGAATTCAGTAAAGGACAGACATTAATTTTAGATGCACTTCAAAAGGATGAGATCAGCTGGAGTCAGATAAGCAAGTAGAGTTTTGATCCTCCTCTAAACTCTGTTTGAACTTTTGCTCAACTCAAAATGAAACAGAATATGCTGGGACACGAAGTCTCCTAATGCCTCGCCATCATACTGAAGATAAAGGAAGCTGGTATTTGCATCACTTCAGTCAAATTAGGTTTTCCCAGAAAAGCACCGTGGCACTTCCTCATGCACCATTTTAGAGCCCCAGCTTTAGCACACTATAAAGCACAGCTGACACATTACAGGCGTATTAATGCCATCTTTATATCATGCTCTTCTTGCAAACATTTCAAACATTTTATGCTCCAAGTGCATGAAATTCTTTATGAAAACAACTTTTCATCTTCAGTACATTGAAAATAATTAACTATTTCATGCACAAAAGTAAATATGTATCTCTACTTTCTGGAAAAAAAACCACAGCAGTTTGCAAAGGGATTTAGGCAAATGTGATCCCAGTGTCAGAGCTGAAGTTCAAACCCAGGACTATGAGATATGTGTTCTCACAGTCAGCCACAAATTCTGATAAACGTCTCTGCCTTAACTAAAGTCAGGTAATAAATTTATTATGATCCTTACTAATAGCCAGCCACTACAGCACTAGATTTTTATAACATATTTCTATGGGGTTATTTCTGTGATTTTTCAAGCATAGTATCTGCTTTACAATCATGATGTCAACTTCTTTTCTCTTCCTCTCCTCCTTCTCCACCCTCTGCTCTAAGTGTTTTTTTCCTGTGTCTGTACTAATAGCTTCAGCAGCTATTTCAGGCCAGCATATCTGTTGGGAGCAATTAGGAGAATTCCACTAAATCAATGAAAACACATTTAAATGATGCTAGAAATACACGCTACACAACTTTACTCTGAGATACAGAAGCTTTAAAAGTAACCAAAAATTCTCAAAGTCACTTGCACCTCTCACCAAGTGACATCCAATTCTAAATTCAAATCTGGAAGCAGTTTTTCTATACAGAAATAACCAGTTGGATGGCCCCATAGTACGAAGCTGGGACTACAGCCTTTCTTGTTGTGTGTAAAGATGTTGCCAACCATCTCTTAATATATCTGCAGAAAAATAAGTATTCTTGCCTAAACAAATATTTTCCAAACTGCTCTGTCTGATACAAGAAGATTCGACATGGAGAAATAATATTCCAACAAACAAAGCACTGGACTAAAGCACCAGAGATCTCGATTCAGTTCCTAGACATACAACAAAGCTTCTGTGTAACCATATTAGCTTAATTGATCATTCTGTTGCTATACTAGCTACTCTGGGGGCAGATCACATATGAAAGGTTTTTTCTTGATGATGTTCTCCTTTTATTCAATCTATTTCTTTTGAAAGCCAGACCTTTCTCTTTCCTTTTTTACCCTATTTTTTTTCAAGCACAGCGTTATAACACATGCTGTTGAAACAGCAGTGGCAACCATAACTGTGAACAGAAATATTTTTTCTAAGAATAAATGAAACACGCTCAAAGGAAGTGTGTTTCATTAAGGTCATCCTCAGCATTTGGCAAAGTAGCACAAATATTTTAAAAATCAAGACTGAAAAAACAAGCCCCATAGGGATAAAAAAAAGGTTTAAAACCCGTACGAGCTGAAATTGTCTTCAAAGGTAGCCCATTTTTCCCAGATACGAGATTTATTTATCCATTTGACTCAATATTATGTTCATTAATGCATTTTATGATATTGTTTTCCTGGTGTAATAGAGAAATCTTCAAAAGATACATATCTGTCCCATGAGTGAGGCTATTTCATAGACTACTTCTTTGCGGTTCACTTGGCATTGCTAGGTTAAAGGGTGGACTTCATGATCTTAAAATGTCTTTTCCAACTTAAATGATTCTAAGCCCACATAGTTCATGATAATGTAAAGGTGAGATTCCCTTCTCCTATCCATACAGCAGCCAGATCACTACTGCTGCATGGACATTTAAGCTACTTGTCAATCATCTGCTAAACTGCTGCTATTTACAGTGCAATGTTGTACAAAGCACAGGCAAAAAAAACAGTTTTCCTTAAAATGGCATGCAGTGGAGCAATGGTTCCAAGAGATACTAACAAGTGCCTCAGGCATCATGTAACAGAAGGGCAGAACTGGAGCTAGACCAAATTGGATTATGGCGATTTATAATCGCAATCCTTGTTTTTACTTTTTGTGTGAGCCAGCACAGGCAGTAACCACAAAACCATGGATATGAAGCAAAGAGGTCTTTGTTACCTTGCCAACTGGGACATCCCCTGAAGCAGCACCCAGGCAGAAGTACATAAACAAGGATGCAGATGCTGTGTTGCTCAATCCATGCTACAGGATCACTGTACCTACTGTTTTCACCTGGCTTCCAGGAATTCATGCAGGTGTAATTTACCACTGTGCTTTGATCTTTCCCACAGCAACACAGAAATCTCAAGCATGTTTGATAGGGTGCCTCTCAGTCTATCACAGGCCTATGTTATCTAAACACAGATGTTCTACTTGCCCAACACACAAGACCAAACTACAATTAGTATGATATATATGTTTTTCTGACACTCCAGCTGAAAGTCACTTGAGCATATTTACTATCCTCCTTGCCAATCTTCTGTTATTTTCTCACACTTTTCCATTTATCATCATTATTTACTTAATTTCACAAAACTCTCATTTGGGCATTCTTTTATTTCTAGACAGTAAATACTATCTGTATATCCTGCCAACTCTCATATGACCTTACCATATGAAATGATGGAAGGAAAATGATCAGTAGATCATTGTTAAATTAAGAGTATATTACAAATTCAGGAACTCAGGGACTGGTACCAGTAATGAATCACAAACAATCTTAGTCAACAACATGATGCTAGTGCACAGAGGAGAAATCTGAAATGTGATGCCAATAACACCGAGACATCAGGGACAGTCATTTCATTCTGGTTAGTACCGATAAAATTTGTAATTCTGCATCTAGTTTTACCATGCTTCAGGAGAGGGATGTCACATTAGGCAGGCCAGTCAAGAGCAACAAAAAGGAAAAGCACTTTTAGAAATGTCAAACACTAGGAAAAATCAAGGGACTTGAGCTTGCTCCTTTTCCAAGGGGAAAACCCCTCTACTCTGGGTAGACATGATAATCATCTTCCAAAATCTGAAAAGTTATTCAAAGGTGACTGGAAACCTCTCTGCTCTAAAGACAAGAAGACATCAACTTACCTTTCAGAACTGGTGAAGCTGCAAGAACAACAGCAAAGAGCACAGGCATCTTATGTTAAATATTAAGAAAAAAACTATGTAGAATGATGAAATACCATGTAGCCAGACTGCAGAATGTGCTACAGTGAAGGATCAACAAATAGGTCTGGCAAACCTTTGGTAGAGATGTTCCTAGTATGTTTTATGTTTTATATTTTCTTAGAGAACATGGTTGAATCATACAATCTTTAGCCTTCCTCCCAGTCCTATACTCTATGAACCAACGCTGTTATTATTTCAGGCAAGCTTTTAACTGATTCCTTGAACTGCCTTTTCTCCAAAGTCTTTTATATTTACTTTTCTGCATTGCTCTGTCACTCTGTGCAAGCACAGACTGCTCCTCTTCTAGCCTCTAGACAGCTCTGCAACATCATGTGTGGCATGTGAGAAAGGTGACAGGCACTCACTAATGACAACTGCACTTTCCAAGTCAGTGACTTAAACCAACCCAAAGACTTGTGCCAAAACATGAGCTTTGCTCTGCTTTTGCCAACTCACGAGACCAGCAATTTACTGTCTAAATAATTCCTACATCACCAACCTTATCTTTTGTTGCATGAACTCCAACAGAGAAAGGAAATGTACTGCTGCCCTCTGGAAGAACTGTTTAATCATGAACAGTGAGGCTATAAAATACATACAATAATCTACATTTTCATTCTGATCACAAATATTAAGATTGAATAAGCTCTTTAAAAGTCTTCATAGCAGTTTTAATTAAAATAAAGCTAGCAATGGTGTGTTTCATTTTGACTGTCATAATGAGGGATCAGCTTATGGCTTTACAGCATGAATAGTCATCTTAAGGTCAAGTTTCACTACCTATCATTTGCCTGAGCTTCTCACAAAAAAAAAAAACTGCTCACAAATTCAGCAAGACTGAATTTGATCCCTTTCACTCTATTATCCTTATTTTTCACCCCAGAAAACCTATAGAACTTTGGCAAATGGTGACAATAAATTACTAGAGAGGTCTTTGTGAAGTACTAGACAACACAGTACCCACTGCAAATCCTGGAAGGCTTTTTCATTTAAAGACCTATGCATCATATGCTAGATTTCAAGAAGGAATTTGGCATAAAATTTATCTTTCAAATCACAAAGGACATTATCATGACAAAAATAACGTATTTCTTTCAGAAAGTCCTTCTGTGAATTAATTCACCCTCCATTAGCAACATAAGAAACTGTATTTTCCTTTTCTAACCTCAAACTTCCCAAGCTCAGTAACACTAGTGGGAATATTTTCACACTTACTTGTTCTCAGAAAGTAACACACCTTAATTTTATCCCAGCTTAACAGTACACCACTACTTCAACCAAAATGAAATGACTTTTGACACAATTTGAGGGTGTTTCAGTTTTTTTCTCCTGGCTATACATTATAAGTAGACTCCAGATCATATTGTGCATTATTGCTACATACACAAAGAAAGAAAATATCCATGTGATTAAGCACTGCTGAGTGTACTGGATTTGTGTGAATTTGCACTGCAGGGGTGGCTTCTGTGAGAAACTGCTGGAAGCTTCCCTATGTCCAATAAAGCCAAAGCAGCTGGCTCCAAGACAGACTCACCACTGGCCGAAGCCAAGCCCATCAGTGAAAGTGGTGGCACCTCTGGGATAATGTGTGTAAGAGGTGGAAAAGTCACCGGACAGGAGCAATTGCAGCCACAGAGAGGAGTGAGAATGTGTGAGAAACAGCCCTGCAGACACCAA
>JBCJKH010014814.1:3548-18946 GCA_039877255.1 Loriculus beryllinus | reverse complement strand
ATGTGCCTTAGCATGCCTTCCAGGAGAATCTGCTCCAAGATTTTGCCAGGCACAGAGGTGAGACTGAGTGGTCTGTAATTCCCTGGGTCATCCATTTTCCCCTTCTTGAAAATGGGGGTTATATTTCCCTTTTTCCAGTTGTTGAGAACTTCACCTGACTGCCATGATTTTTCAAATACAATGGACAGTGGCTTAGTAACTTAATTCATCAGCTCCTTCAAGACCCATGGATGGATTTCACCAGGTCCCATGGACTTGTGCACATTCAGGTTTTTAAGATGGTCTTGAACCAGATCCTCTCCTACAGTGGCCCAAGGTCTTCATTCTCACAGTTCCAGTGTCTGCCTTCCAAGACTTGCCTGGCGTGGTCAGAGCACCTCTGAAGACCAAGGCAAAGAAGTCATTCACAACCTCAGCCTTCTCCAAATCCTGTGTAGCCAGTTCTCCCGATAGCATCCAGAGGGGCCTACGCTGTCCCTACTCTGTTTTTTATCCACTATATACCTATAGAATCCCTTCCTGTTATCCTTAACATCCCTAGCCAAAAACGAAAGCTTACTGGTTAAAAAAAAAACCAAAACCAAAATCCCATTTCCTATCTTTCTAAAAAAGTAAACTTAAATAAGTGCTGCTGCTGAAAAAGAAATAATTTAGCAAAACCAAATTTGGTGACATGGTGATCTTCTGCATCAAGATGATAACTCATATCCAGACTTATCAAATTCAACAAGATAACAAAGGTGAAGGAATTTTCTCTAAAATTCTCTGTTCTGTTACGTGACCTCAGATAAACTTCATTCTTCCTTTCAATGATAAGCTCCCCAAACAGGGATTCAGAACGATGATGTTCTCAACCATTTAACTGCAGTAGTCAGGACTGATATTTCATAATTTTCTCTTCCCTTATGTAATTTTCATTGCTTGAAGTGTAGAAATCTATCACTAGTAGGTAGGTGTATATTTTAGCTTAGCCACAAAGGAGTAAATGTTCTAATATTTATCACAGATAGTGCATTATTCATCTTTTGCAGTAAAAGTCTTGTAATCTTATTGTGATAACTTACAGTAAACAGCTAGAGCATATAATGGGTCCTTATGGAAAACTTGCATATTTCACTAAAAGGATTATCTCTGTGGAATTTTTGAAAACCATGAACACAAAGAATATGGCATGTTTTTCATTTTTTGTACACGGACTACATGATGCAACTTATAACAGACAGCATCAGCTAAACTATTTTTCAGGATTTATAGCAGAGTGAAATTCTTAAGACTCTGTGCACTACTTCTCCAGTTAGACAAATATGTATAAACAGTGTTTTGAGTATTTCTATATATACTTAAACATCTCATTGGCCTTGGAAAAAGATTCAATTAATTTTGCTGATATGTGTTTTAAAGCTACTCCAAATAAGATACTCCTTCTGGAATCAAAACTATCAGAAATGCTGATTTGGTTGTTCTGTAATTCTCAAAAGCAGCATTTGATAGTATTTCTGGGAACTGAGTCAAAGCATTGTAAGATGATTGGTATTAAAATGACATTTATTAGGATTTCAATACCCACAGTAAAATTTTAGCCATGGCGGCTTCCTTAAGTAAAACTGAATTGAGATCATGTATAAATATCATGTTTAACAAATTTTGTGCACAGCTTTCACATTATCTAAACAGTCAGGAATTTGAAGTGATATTTATGTTTGGATGCCTGATTTTTATTCATGCTCTGTATGCAGCACATTACTTTTCACATTAATTGAATACTAAATCTGCAGATCTGAGAATATAAGAAATTGATTTTTCTGCAAACACTTTTTATAGAACTACCACTATACTGCCCGCATTAAAAACAGAGAAAGGTTTAGTCTTTGAACACTGCTTTTTCTAACTTGTTGGCTTGGATCATTTTTCAATTGCCAGAACTTGTTATTTCAAAAATAATGTATATTCTGATTCAGATTCTAAAGAGTGTACCATATTTTAATCATTAATAAAGAAGTTGCATATTTAAAATGCTTAATTAAAATTAACAAAAGGAAAGCACTTTTATGTCCAATAATTTTTAAAATTTTGTATTTGTGTACAATATTTTAATCATTAATATCTAGATGGTCTTAAGGACCTTTCTAACCCTAACTGTTCTATGATTCTATGATCCTATGTTTTGTCTAAAATCTAAAATATTAGTTCTTAACACTGCCAGCTTAATGGAACATAGCTTTGGTTTGTCAATTTTTTTTCTCAATACTACTGTAATCCAAATAATACAATGCTTAAGAAATGTACTATGCTAAAATGTGAATCTGTTTCTGATGATACAACTAGTTTAATTAATTCAGTCTTGAAATAGATATCTTACCACAAATGTCATCACTTTACTAACTAAACTTCAAGGGTAAGAAGCAGGGGTTAAAATTTCTGTTTTCACTCTAAGGAAAAGTAAGGTGGGAGAAATGCAGATTTAGTTCAGAAAAAAGTATTGGCCTAAGCCAAATGCAATTTCTCTTGCCAGAAAGGTCAATGTCAGTAAATAGATTCTCTATCTGTTAATACCTAGAGTTAAGAAAACTGGAGATGAACTTTTTTTTTGCGTAATTGATTTTCCTGTGAAAATATGATGCAAAAAACGAATGTCTAACAGAGTTTTGGTCATTCTGAGAAATTTAACAGCATTATCTTTCATAATCTTCAAAAGTAACATAAAAGATTTTTCTTAGGCATTATGGCATTATTTTTCCTAAGATCATGTAGAACCTGAAATGATGAAACCTGAAATGATGAAACCTGAAATGATGAAACCTGAAATCTCTCTTCCAGAAAAAGAAAGCCATCTGGAGATAAATTTAAATGAATTCTTCTTTTCACCAAAGCTCAGTGTGAAGTTATCATTGGAAAAAACAATGGACTTTGAAGTGTGAGTCTCCTTTATAAGTACCAAACTCCAGCTATACTAATCTCATTAAAAGTACAGGATCCAAAAAATTCAAGCCCCCTAATTAGCCTTCCTAAGTAATTATATATGCAAAATTAATCAGAATAATAATACCAGCAGTTTCAGGAGTTGCATCTTTAGCATTGACAGCATAGTATTGCCTAAAAACCAGCACTTTAAAAGAAAGCAGATTAACATCTTCACACAAATCCTATTATATACAATTCCTATGTAAGTTCATATAGCACAAATTCTGTAAAGGTATAGGAATACACTGCTCCTGTCTGGAAATCTTATTCCTTTGCAAAACAACTAAAATGAAATTTAATCCCTTTGTTTGGTTTGTCTTTCTGCAAGAGTTGAATACAATGGAACTTAAAATATTTGGTCTGGATTTAATATGGATCTTATTGAAGTTAACTAGGATTCAGATTTGTAAAACTCCCAACGAACGGATGCTCTAGATGATGTTGGCTGAGTCTCTTAGTCTATAAAACAGGCCTATAACAAGATCTGTTAGACATGATCAATCCTGCTATTTCTGACAAGCTTGTTCCTTTGTTACCTAGAAACACCCACATATAAAGCAGTGATAGGAAACCCAGGAGCAATTCTAAAATGTATTTCTGGCACATGATCTGAGAAAGGTTCACTTTGACTACCTTTTGAAATGGAAAAAAAGATGTAAAAGTATTTTAACATCTTAGTGCCTCCAAATCAAGCTTGGAGTTCTTTTTTTTTTTTTTCTTCCTTAAAAAAATCATCCTGTCTTTTCTTACTGTTTATTTGAATTAAGATTGAGAATTTATACTAAAAGGAGACCACAACATTTCTTAGGTCACTCCACTTGGTTTTCTCACTATCTGCAACACTTGGAGTTCTATCAATTAACCAAGTTCAAATACAAAACTTCCTTTAACTTACAAGAAATCTAATCTAGACCTTATTTTATAATTAAAAAAAAAAAAACAACAACAAAACAGGTGTTAGAAACCTTATCAGATTATTTGGGAATCAGCTCTTTAAGACTTAACAAGAATTGCATGATGCTGCAGCATTCAGCATGCAGTTTCTGAAATATGATTTAAAATATGATTTTTCCTATTAATAGCTGAAAAGGTATAATCCGAATGAGACCTAGATATCCACAAAGGTATTATTTTTTACATTATCAGGAGATGAAAATTGAAAAATTACATTCCTTGTGTATTTGTGGTGATTACAGGATTCATGGCTGTTGAAATCTGAAGATAAATGTCTCTCTATTGAAATTTATTGCTAATTGAGTTTGATTTTTCAGTCTTGGTTAATTGATTAACGTTAATGGACCCATCTGGTGTACCAATATATGGGAACAACAACAGGAAGAATAATCACTGTGAGAACAGTTTGAGACACTGGAAACGTGACTGTGGGAGCAATTAACTTCGAGATTGTACTCTCTACTCTAAAAGCTAAGCTTGTCTATGTTTACATTTTGTTGAGTCTATCCGATTTAAAACAAATGTATTCATCAACTTCTACTAGTGTACTGGCTGTCATAATTGTTAAATCATTGATGGAGTAATTTTATGAGTTTATTTCCCACACACAGATGTGCCTTCTTAACACTATGCTTGGTTTGGCTCATATGAACGGGGTCCACTCAGAATGTTGAGAGTTTCCTAGGTTAATCTTTCCATGCCCTTTTCAAGCATGCACTTTAAAATCCAATGAGGTTTGAATTTACTAAATTAATCATAGAACTACATGACATTCAAACCATAAATTTATTGAATAGTTGTCATATTTTTTCCTTTGAAATTAACCAGTCTCTGGAATTTTACATTAGCATGGATATAAAGTGCAGTAAAAGAGCTAGTGAACTTGCAAAAGTGCTTCTAAAAGCAGTAAAACATTTATGCAGAAGAGTACTTTGTTTTTAAAACTAATAAAATAATGGCTATGTAAAGAATTAGAAAATTACATTTGTACTGAACCACTCGTGATACAGCATATATTTAAATAATCTTGAAATAGAATAGCTTTTGTGCTATTGTGCTGGTTTTGGCTAGGTTAGAGTTAATTTTCTTCACAATAGCTAGTATGGGGCTATGTTTTGGATTTGGGCTGGAATCGGTGTTGATTCAGAGATATTTCAGTTATTGCTGTGCAGTGCTGGCACAGAGTCAAGGCCTTTCCTGCCTCAGACCACCAGTGAGTAGGCTGGGGGGGCACAAGGAGTTAGGAGGGGGCACAGCCAGGACAGCTGACGGAACTGACCACAAGGACATCCCATACTATATGATGTCATGTGTAGCAACAAATAGCTAGAGGAAGAAGAAAGGGGGGCTTTTGGTGTAATGTCATTTGTCTTCCCAAGTAACTGTTATTGGAGATGGCTGGAGACCTTCCTGCCTGCCAATGGAAAGTGGTGAATGCATTACTTGTTCTGCTTTGCTTGTGTGTGTGTGGCTTCTGCTTCACCTACTAAACTGTCTTTAACTGAACCCACCAGTTTTCTCACTTTTACTCTTCCAATTCTCTCCCCATCTCAACTGGAGGAGGGGCAGCAAGTGGATGTCTGGTGCTTAGTTGCCAGCTGGGGTTAAACTTATACAGAGATATTTCAGTCAAAATAAAAATGGAACCTAAATAACTTTTTTTTTCTCTTTAACAAAAGCAGAATGTGTCTTAGCTTAAAAAGAATTAAGACAACTAAAGATTTCCAGTTTCACAATATATGATACACTCAGTAGTATTATGGGAAAATGGTGATTGTGCAGCCCATCCCTATCCCCAAGGCCTGGCCACCTTGGGATTGTGCCTGATCCTGTTTCCCCTCACTGAGCTTCATACCGATCCCCCATCAATGTCCCAGCCTCGCCTCTACCCATGCCCATCATTATGCCCAGGGATGTACCTGATGCCAAGCCTGGCTGCCCCATAGCCCTCCAGCTGCCCTGCTCATGTGAGGGGCACAGGGATGGACCTTGGCTGCCAGACCCTGCCCTGCCTGGCCCCTGGTGAGTACCTGATGCAGACAATGGCCAGACCAAGAGGAGCAGCTGGCCTCTGCTGCTGCATACTGAAATTCTGTATCTGAGGACTAGGGACACTAATTGCTGTCTCTCACTACCAAAAATACAAAAAACCCCATTTTTCGTGTCAAATAAATTCTTCTGCATAATTATTCTAATTAATAAAATGAACACTACAGTAGCATTTTTGTACTCAATGAGGAAAAACAAATAACTTTCTTTTAAGAATGACTGTAAAAAATATTTCCTATGAAACACACCTGTCTACGCCTAGCAGTACATGACAACAAGCTCCAGTGTTCATTATAAAACACAGCTGAGGTATTTGTGCCTTTTCAGAAGCAAAAGCTTTAATTAGTTGCCAAGCACCTAAAGAATAACACACACTGAAAACTTTTTTTTCCATGTCACTAAGTACTGTAATTGAATGAACTGGCAAAATTTTAAACAAGCCAATAATACTTTCATATGAATTCTCAAAGTGTTGTTTGTTTTGCCTGATTTTTTTTTTTTTTTTTAATACAACTAAGTTGTTTTACAGTAATGAATACATAAATGGACAATTCATAGTGTAGATAGTAATATTTTGTAACACTATAGATTATTTATAGCTCTCACTGGCTTCAGTCTCCTGAATATAAGCTCATTATCTGAAGATAACACAGTTGTACATTCCACACACACCACTTGAACACTGAGTCTCAAGCTTGGAAATTTTTCCTCATAAACTATACACAAAATGTTCATTTCTGGCTTTTCAATTCTCCTCTTCCACACATATCATTGTGTGAAACAAGATGATGTGACAGGCTGATGACCAGGTAATTAATCAAATAATTGCTAGGATATAGCAACAAAGTGTGGGGATAAACTTGAGTCTTTGGGCTAAATAGGTACCAAATGCTGTTCGTAAAAAAATCACTGAAGTACAACAAGATTAACACATTCAGAATTGGTCCACTTACTGAACAGAGGTTGTTGCAGTATGCACATTTTCTAAATAGATTCCTGATGTTTGCAGGCCCTGCCTGGAAAGAAGTACAGGAAGAGTCTACAGCACATAATCTCTCATCATTCAGAAGATGCTTTGCCTACTGAAGCACTGGCCTTAGGTCATAAGACAGCAGATTGACGAACAAACTTTGCAAGCATTCAGAGGTTCTGGAGCCAGACCAGCTAAGGCTGATCAGGCGGTATGTAAGTCATTCTTATCTGCTCAAGCCTGTGGAAAATGGAATCAGTATACAGCAAAGTGAAGCATTCCCCAAAGGGGCTTCTGACTCTGCCATTCTGTCAGGCAGAGTCTGTGTAAAATGCCTGCCAGTACTCCTGAAAAATGGCTGCTAGCACAGGCAAATTTACATCCCAGCTTGACACCTTGTTTACATCTTCTATCAAGAAATTGGTAAAGTGAAATAGATGACTTATCAAGAAGTGAATCTTTTAGGTCTGTCACTCTTAGCAAAGCAAAAGCCATTTCGTTGATTACATGGTATACAGTGAGCAGCATTTTCTCACATACATGTTTAACTCTTCAGGCAAGGGAACGTTGCATGCGCTGTAAACAAACTGAAGCTTCAGGATTTTGGGATGCAGGAATTGCTCCTCTGAAGACCGCTACCTAATAACCTATCCAAGAGAGACCTCCAAATCCCGAGAAGTAATTTGTTGTGACAGTTTTTGTTGGCAGCCTTGACACCTAAGAGGAATGATCAGCCTCTTATTACAAAAAAGCTATTCTGTCAAGTGAACAGTCTGAACTCAGAGCTGCAGAAATTGGATGCAGTAAATTGCACCTAGATCTTCCTAGCAATGTGAAACTTACTGAACATGAACACCTTGTGAACTGACCGAAGAATGTGTGCATGGACATATGGAAACCAGCAAACTAGGTGAGAAGAGAGGAACCTCCCTTGACCCACTAATGCAGGATGCTGTTGGCTTGCTTTGTTACTAGGGCACTTTGCTGACTCAGGATCAACTAGTCCACCAGAACTAGTAAGTCTTTTTGTGCAAAGCTGCTTTCTAGCCAGTCAAATCTGCCTCCAGCTGGAATGTCTGTTGCACTTTTTGAGCTTGCCCTTCAGCCAGTTTTCAGTTCACATCACCATGCACTTATCTAGCCAGTACTTAATCAGTTTGTCACCAACAATTTCATGGGAGGCAGTGTTGAAGCCTTACTAAAGTTGAGTAAATAACATCCAGTGCTCTCCCCTCATCTGTCAAGGCAGTCATCTCATTGTGGAAGGCTATAGAGTTGGTTAAGCACAATTTCCCCTTCACAAATCCATTGTGATCACTCCCAACCACTTCCTTGTTCTTAATGTGTTTGTAAACAATTTTCAGGACAATTTGCTTCTTCAGCTTCCAACAAATCAAAGTGAGGCTAACCATCCTCTAGTTTGTCAGATCTTTGTTCTTGCCCTTCCTGAAAGTAGTCTTCTAGTCCTCAGGAATCTCTCCCTTGATCTTTCAGAGATTATCAAGATTGACCTTGCTGTGACATCAGACAGCTTCCTCGGCACTCATATGACTCCTATCAGATCCCAAGGAGTCATACATATCCAGCTGGTTTGAATGTTCCCTAATCTGATCCTTCTTCACCAAGTGTAAGTCTTCCTTGCTCCAGACTTTCTCCTACATGCCTGAGAGGAATAGGATTCCTGAAGGTCAGAGTTATAAACAAAGACTGAGCCAAAAAAAGCACTGAGTTTCTCAGTCTTTTCTGGACTCTTTGTCACCAGAACACCTGCCCCTCTCAGCAGCAAGCTCACACTTTCCCAAGTCTTCCTTTTGCTGCTGACGTATTTGTAAAAGCATTTGGTTTTTCTCTGCATGTCTCCTACCAGCTTAATATCCAGATGGACTTTGGCTTTCGCCATATCTGTGGATTTGGATATTTTCTCTATATTCCTCTCAGGTCACCCAGCCATGCTTTTACCTCTCACATTCTTCCTTTTAATGTTTAAGTTTTCTCAGCAATATTCTGTTCATCCATTCAGGCTTCCTGCCACTTGATTTCCTACTCATTGGAATGGACCATTTTTGGACTTGGAGGAGCTGATCCTTGAAAATCAGTTGGTGGCTGTAGAAAATCATGAAAATCGTGCTTCCACAGAGCTGCTTATCCCTGGGTTGCACATGCACATGGCTTCCATGTCTCCTCTGGACAGGAGAGCTGTGACCCGTTTCAGAACAAAGGCATTTCTAAAAAGGGCTGAGGCCAGCAGTTGGAAAGCAGAAAAGCAGGAAACAAATCCAATAGTCATGAATTATTCAGGACCCAAGCTTTAAATGAAACAGTATTCCATAATGGTAGATAACAGGACAGTCATTAGAATGCCAGAGATATCAAAGAATAAAAGAGGAAAACCAGACTCATTACTCCCAAGTACACACTCACTTTCACCATTCTGGTAGGCAGTTGTGTCCATGAAGTTGACTTGCTTTCATCTGTGCTCTAGTCAAAAAAGACTTCGAGATCAAAAACCTGTTTGGTGTTTTTTCTGTGCTTATATCAATCAAGAGAGGCAAAGATGCACCTAAAAACTTTGATTCCAGGTGTCCTCAACCTAAGAAACACAGAGTGATCCAGACCTTTAAAAGGACTTTAGACTATGTTCTGTTCAGCGTTTGCCTTGAAGTTGAAATACAATTTTTAAAATAGACATAGCAGCTACTTCACAAATATTATCAGTTTCAAACAGAAACATAGTTCCTAAATGCTAACTGCCTTAGGCAGTGATCAAGTTGCTGTGCACCAGTAGAGCCATCATTCAGCTGAACTATCACCCTCTGTGCTTTTAACTCATGTCACTTTTGGACTCCATTTCCTCTTTCAGCATGATGCACTTTAACTTTCAAAGGTTCTTTGACAATGAGTCTTCACACATCCTGAAGGTGGTTTTACCTGTTAGTGTTTTCATAGCATGATACTGAAGGCCTATGCTGTGTAACCAGGAGTACACCATGAAGATGTGTGAGGGTACAAGGCTTAAAAATAAACAGAGTTGTTAGGCAGAAGAATAGGTCTTATGTGCTTCTGTCCAAAACATCTATAAACAGTCTGATTTAGTCACCAAGCCTTGTAGTGGAACTGATCTAGTTGATTGCAAAATAATTCTTGAAGCAACCCAATATGTATGCTGTGTTGGCAATGTAATTACATTTTGTATCTTTTTTTTCATGTGAGCAAGCAAGCTATAAAATCCTTCTGGTTAGGCATAAGGATGTCACATTTTCTATTTCTTCATTACACAGAATATTATAGTAATTTTTCATGAAGGATGAATCTACCAGTCACAGAGTGTAAACAGATGATAGAATGATTAAAGGGGTGACTCTCACCTTGTGCAGGTACCACCATTGTGACATGGATGATAATCACATATTGGAACATTGCAGTTCTCAACATTTCTTCCTCCAAGAGCCTCATCTATGATGAATAACTCTTTGTTGTTAACTTGAAAATCCCTAATACATCCTTTATAGCCATGTATCTGTCCAGCACATTGATGAACATCTTCATGAACAGGAACGTTTCCAAGGAAGATGGATCCAAAAGTGATCTGCAGAAACAAGAAAAAAATCATCAGAAAAGAATATTATTTGAGATATTACTGTAAGTAACCAGTGAATAATAATTAGAGATAAAGGAAATTGCCATTAATTGAAGCTTTGCAAAAACTATCAAACTTGCTGAAAGGATTATTTTTTCAAATGTGGTTCTGTGATTCTCTTTTAAAAAAAAATAATAATAAAAAAAAGCCATACAAAAGAGTGGTTTGTTGCATTTACATATCTCCAAATGTGTAAGACAACATGCACATGAATTGGAATTCCCAGCCTTAAACATAATAAGGATTTCTCATTGCTTCCCTCATTCTATTCTATGAATTTTACATTCATGGTTGAGGATTGGTGCAGGAATAAAGGAGAAGTTTTAGCCCTGAAGACGAGGTTTTTCTTCAGGATCTGGATTCGATAGGACCCCAAGAAAAGGGGAATACAGAAAAAAGATTTTTTTTTTTTTTTTGAATGACATAAACCAGACGACTATACTGAAGCACAGGGGAAAAGGAAAAGGTTTAGGTAGTAAATTCTAGAGCCACAAATGTCTAGAACTTCATTATGAAGGTGCCAAAAATCCACCCACAAGTATTTCATACTGGCACTGACTAAATCATATTTGTGCTCAGCATGATATTTCCTGTGTTACCTGACATAGGAGTCAGACCCTTCACCACTGCATATAAAGGATCTGTGACCTATTTAGCACTGAATTTTACTCCTCAAACTGATGCTTGATTTTCTGGAGTTCTGACATGAGGTTTCACCATTCCTAGGTTCCTTTGCTAAATGCCTGCCACTAATAATCGAAAAAATAATTTTTTTTCCCATAAATGTATCACTTTGTGGTGCATCTATTTTGACAATATCATTAATCCAGATGGAAGGTGAAACCTAGCCAATCCAAGCCAAGTTGGAATAAGACAGTAGTATGAAATATATAACAAAGTATGTGCAAAGCATGTGATGAGATAATTTATAGACAAGAGGCTCTTCACCATCATATTCAGACATCAATTGTACAAAACATTTTTATTTTTTTTCTGGAATTTACACGTCTGTATGATTTTGCTGTTTCCTATATCACTTTTATCAATCCTGGAACTATGTTACTGACAATTGCAAATTTGGAGAAACAATGAACATGAACACCAGCAGATATTCCTTTACTTACAAGGTCTTTTGTTTTGAAGAGAAAGAAAAACCGCTACTTATTTTAGAGCATGGATAAAATTAAATCTGAGTTTTCATGTGGAAGGAATTCAAAGATAGTGGCTCAGCATTTGTTGAATTAATTTCATATCACTTGACTTTATCCCTTTTCAAACAAAACTATAAACCATCATAGTTATAGACAAGATGCAAACAGATTTTGCAGACAGGCATTTTCTCTCTGCTTGTGAACCTGTGACAAAAATTAAGCAAAGCATTGGGCTATAATTAGGAAGCATTGTTTTAACTCTTTTCTTGCAATGCAATACTTTTATTATTTGGCTTATTTTATGAAAGCACTGACCTTGGGGCAGATCCCGTGCACCATAGAACAACTTCAGTAGGCTCTGTTCAGTTTCTCACATCAATATATTTTATCATAGAATGTTAGATATTTGAACTCATGCTAGTACACCATAATACACAATTATTTCTCTAAAGGTCCTGTTCTGAATTTAACTGGAATATATTTTAAAGAAGCACTCATGAATAATTCCTTCAAGTCTTATTAAAAGGTTCAATATAACATTATATTAGCGTTATGTTAACTTCTGTAATAGTAATGCTTAACTTTTCAAATATTAATTTGAAAATGTCCTCCTTCACTTGGAGCCTGGGTGGTAAAAAGGATTAGCTTGGCCAGTAATGGGAAGAAATTAATTAGTCGTCTTAGTGATAAGAAATGTCTTTCTTTCTCTGCTTGTGTACTTCATAAAGAAAATCAGGGCTCTGAGAGATTAGGAGAAGACCTGTGAAGTGTAATAGTCATGAATATTCATGCTACATACCATGGAAGAGGTGATTCTGGGCGAACTATAATTTAGTGCCATGAAATACCTATTTGTGCTTACAGCACATCAAGTATATTTATAGGGAGCATCTTCTGCACTATTTTACCCTAAAAGAATTCAACTGGCACATTCCAGGACTGCTATGCAACATGAACCAAAGTGTGGTAAGAGGGAACATTCACCCCTCCAGCCCCAGCCAGAAAAAAGAAACAGAGAAGTGTTGTGGACTTTCTTAGGAGCCAAGGAAATATCCTGATTAGGATAAGAAATATTCTGATGTATGACATCAAAGGTGGCTACATGTAAATTTTTCTACTAGTAAGGTATTGCTGGCTTATCTACATAATTAGGTACTGATGGGTAAGTTCTTTCCCCATATTCTCTACGCAGAAGCTGCCGATAGTGTTAGCTTTACGTTCTGCCAGAGTTAATGAACCTGAAACACAAAGTGAGAGACAAAGCAACCTTCTGCAGCAGAACGTCAGGTTGATCATCTGGAGTCTAGGAAAAGAGAACTGATTGGGCTAATAGCAATGTCTAATACAAGTTAATTCTTTATCTCAGGCTGAACAAACACCTAGATACTGACTCAGGGAAGAAAGAGGGAAGAAATTCCATTACTAACTAGCAGTGCGATACAGTGAAATGCACATTGTGAATTAGCAACTTTACAGCTAACTGACCTGACTTCTAGTGAACAAATTTCCAAAATGAACTGCTAATCACAGTTAAAATTCTCAAGGCTGAAAACATTTAAAATGCATCATGCAGAAATAGCCTTGTGATGAAAGAATGCATAACAAAAAGAAGTTATGACATGGAGACAAAAAATAACAGAAAAACTCTAGATTTGGGAAAGCTGCTGTATTGCCCATTTATAAGTCTTCTGATTCCAGTTTCAAAATGGGGACAGTCATGGACTTTAGGCAGTTAAAATAGAATTTTAAAAATCAGTTAAATGAAATCCGTTAAAAGGAAATACTGTAGATACTTGATGTGAAAAGAGATACTAAAGAGAACTTAAGTTCTATGATTCTATGATTCTATGATATATGATGATATCTGATGAGGAATTATATTTCTTCCATTAGAAAAAGTTAGAATACCTATTCTCTTTTGAGAATAACTAAAGTGCGTGTGCTGATGAAGTGTTCAAAGCAAATAACTGGTTTTTAATATTTTGCAGACTCACCTGAGTTGCTTGATATAAGAGAGAAAGTCTGTGTTGTACAGGAGGATTTCCATCTACAGCCATTTCAATCATACAGTAGCCTTCAGGATTGCTCACAGGCAACATATAACTGGAAGGAAACGGAAGGTATCATTATTACTTATGCTATTGACAGCAGAGTATCCAAACCTCACACCGCAAAGGCAAGGTAAAAAAGATGTTTCTGCCTCTGTAAAGAATGACAGTCTTTGGACGCTAATAATTCCAGTTTCATGGCTACTTGGACTACCCAGAAGACAAAATATGTAAGTTTGTTCTAACATTCCTCTTTTATTTGCTTTTCTACTGATTTTGACCCCAGTGTTTGAAATGTATACAAAGAAGAAAGAAATCTTTACATATGTAAGTGGGTATTGATAAATTTTAAGTGCTAACTGTGGCTGACATATAGTCTCCCTAATGTTGGACAAGTAACATGCTGAATGATGCTGAACTCCCTCAATGGAAATTTCCTTTTCCTGCCCTACAGGGGAAACAGAAATAGAATAAGAAATGAAAGGCTGCATGCCTCTGAGCAGCAAGATTGCACTGTGATATAGTTATTGCAACTTGGGAAGCATGTTGTTAATGTAAACTCTGGTACTGAGCTTCAGAGATAAAGGTGAATATAAGGTTAAGGGAATTTGTAAAGTAAATACTAGAGAACATTCAGTGAAACACTGAAAATTCTTCAGGTTTTTCCTATGATGAGATCCTAAGAAAGTGCAATTTATAGTACCAGCAATAAAAATTCAATTCAACAAGATGATTTTCAAATATACTAGGTTTGTATTTAGAAAGGAAACTCGCATAAACATTATCGCAACAATGGCAGAATAAGAGAATAGTAGTGATAGATTTTTTTAAACTGAGCTTTGCTAGTTTTGTGGAATGCTTCCCACTTCCATTTTGCCTCAGTTTTATTTTTCACAACCTTTATAAAAGAATGTGATGGACCTCCTCTTAGGAGGCATGCTGAGGTTTACTGGCTACATGTATTTTGTACATGAAATCCTGTTCAATTAAATCCATACATTTTGGTTTCCAGAGTAAGGCCTTTAATAAGAGCAACGTTAAATTCTTGTGTAGCATTTCACAAGTGTTATATAAAAAATTTTACAAGAGATTCTGAAAAAAACCCAAGCCCTATATATAGACTTTCAAATTTTCCTTTTTTTTTTTTTTTTTTTTTTTTTTTTTCCTTTGGACAAATAGTAAAGTAGAATTGAAGGAACCTCATAAACTATTTTGTGTTGGGATAGATTAAGTTTTATGTTAGGCCATGGACATATGAAAGAGTTAACATTTTTTAAAGCCCATTATGTCCTTAACACTAGATTACTGTTCCTAAAAATGACCTCAGCATAGCCAAGCACAAATTTGTCTTTGAATAATCCTGAATAGACCACATCAAGACCTACCATGCTCTCAAATGCCTCCCCTTTCATATACCACAACTCGTTGGTTGTGCACAGCTGCCATTGTATGATTTATCCCATATGATGCCTTGAGCTTTGTTTTTCTACTCTTGTGTCTATGGTCTTTTTCATCCCTTGTCTGTAGATTCAATATGAAAATTAGTCTCAGTTTGCATCTCTGAAGTAGTGGGAACATTGTATTGACATAAGTGGATATAGTATTGGTCCCCTAATGAATAGTTATAG
>JBCJKH010014811.1:0-15813 GCA_039877255.1 Loriculus beryllinus | reverse complement strand
GAACTGCACACAATACTCCAGGTGAGGTCTCATGAGAGCAGAGTAGAGGGGCAGGATCACCTCCTTCAACCTGCTGGCCACACTCCTTTTGATGCAGCCCAGGATACGGTTGGCTTTCTGGGCTGCGAGCGCACACTGAAGCCAGCTCATGTTCACTTTCTCATCAACCAATGCCCTCAAGTCCTTTTCTGTAGGGATGCTCTGAGTGAATATATTTAATAAGTTTTATAAGTATTAAAAGTATTTACAAAATATTAACATAACAGCAATTCTTTTTATTAAAAAAAAAAAAAACCAAAAACAAACCCAATGAAAAACCAAAGCCAAACTCAAACCAAAAAACCAAAAAACAACAAAACAAACAAGCAAACAAACAAAAACAAACACACATACACAGCCCACTAAAGATATTTTGCAGTCCATGGACTGCCGGTTTTCTTTTCATTGAAATCTATCAAAATAAACTTGTAAAATGACAGAAAATCATGTTTCAGAGCATAAATCAGAGTATGGGTGATGCATTTCAGCAAAAAAATTTCAGTGCTTCGGATATTTCATAAGTCCATCTTCAATACAGAGCCAATCTGTATGGGACAACAGTCTTCAGGGGGAATAGCTGTTGTGGTGCTGTTTAATTTAGCTATAGCAGAGCCCTGGAAAATAATGCCTTCTTCTGATGTGGCACCCTCCTGCAGCGGGCATGATTGAACGAATGTGCTAAGCACATTTTAAGCAAACTCCTCCAGGGTGTTATGGGAAGGATTACTGATTATTATCCTCTACTTGGGTGGAGACACTTTTTCTGAGGTGGCCTTAAAAACATGCACAGAGGGGAAGAACACCCACGTCTTCAGAGCCATCAGAACATGGTCTCAGACCTGTTTTCCAGCTAAGTCCCATGTGGCAGACACAGAAATTTTTTGCTGAATTCACCTCTCTTTAGTCTTATATAAGAACTGAAAACTGCAGTCGTATATCAGGCAACTTCCCAGATGGTTTAAGGACCAGGGAGTTCTGTGTCAGTGCTATTTAGTCTGACCTTTCAGCTGTAAGTAATACCTTTAGCCTTCTGTGATCCAGAGTAATGGGATGAATTTTGCATTGAAAGAATAGATTTAAATTCTTGTGAAGATATTTTCCTTCACTGCTTAAAGTCACCCAATGTGTGCAGCTGAAGAAATAGGAAGCATTTTCAGTTATTTGGTTGCAGTAGAAATTAAGCCTTTCTGTTGTTTTCCATTCTTTTTTTTTTTTCTTTAATATATAAAACAATATTTTCACTTATTCTTCCATCTGCAATATTGAAAAAAAAAATAGTTTGAATGTAATCTTCTGGAAAAATCAGAGAACTCATTAATGATATCACTGTACCCGCAACAGCAGTCAGCCCCATTTTGTATTATTACATTTATATATAAAATACTTCTGGTAGGTTTTTTTTTTTTTGGTTTTGTTTTGTTTTGTTTTGTTGGGGTTTTTTGTTTGCTTGTTTTTTAAATACCCAATTCTACTGTTATCTTACAAAATAATTCTGTCAAACTTTCATTTATTCCTCCAATATAGGCTTTAATACTGTACTTTTACAGCTCTTCACTGGTAAAGATTTTCATATGAGATCTTTTGTCTCAGAATCAGCAGCTGCTTCAAAAGAAAATGTGAAAATGTTTTCAGCAGTTGATGTTTTGAGCAGCTACTGACCTCTAGGCAAAAAGAATAAACAGCATAGCTGAGAACAAAAGGAGTCCTCAGACTACTATTAGCTCAGAGTAATAAGGCAGACATGTTGTACTGTGGTCAGTACAAGTCTCATTTGTAGATAAGCTGTAAAGAAAAAGCATTCCATCACCAAATAAAGGTCAAAGGTTAAAGTATGATATGATTGTTTTTACCTAATCTTCCAGTGACAGATTTCTGAAATATGAAGGCGTTATTGCATTTCAGAAATATATTTCAGAGTATTTTTATATGGCACTGGATGTTTTGAGATGTACTTAAGAAAAAGCTCTTTGGTAGATTTTGTAGGAAAGGGAAGGCTGAAGGCAAGGAGATGTTAAATTTCTTTCATAAAGTAGTCAAAGTAAAGTTTACATAGAACCTTTGCACTTTTCTGATGTCTAATCTTTTGGAAAACTCTCTCTTTCACCAAGCATAATATATTTCAGCAGAAGCAGAAGAAATATTAGAAGGAAAAATAATTTTTAATAAATTATTTTGGCAATTGATAGGAATATGTAGAATACCTCAAAGATAATCAAATAAGGTCAGGTTATGTATGCTTTGTTACTTAGACTTCATTCTTCAATGATATTCTTGCTCTTTTGTCTTTTGCAGATACTCACATCCCAGATGCACAAAAGAAACAAGCATGTTAAACTCTCTTGCCTCCAAAGTTATATGTTATAAATGTTTAAAGCTTGATGTTAATTAATTCAAATTCTTAATATTTCTGCCTTTTCAGAAGATCTGCTAATGCAAAAATTCTAAATAATTATGTTCTGAGGACATAATTACAACTCCAGTGGTAAGTTCTACAAAATTGTTCATTTGACTTTTTCTTTTCCCCTTAGTGGTGTTTTTATGGACAGTTTAAGAATTGCTAATGGGAAATTAAAAATCAGACCCTAAAAGCAAATTTTATGAGATGATGGCAATTATCTTATTTGGCTGAAGCCTTCAAATGAATTTGACATACTCTTCATTCTTTTAAAATCAGTTAAGAGCACAGACTGCATGAGGACAAACATCACAGCTTTACTTTGTTGAAGAAAGGGAAAAAAGTCCTTTTCCTAAATCATTTACTTCAGATAAATGCCTCTAAGGTGAACATGCTTTGGAATGAATTAAGGGAAAATTTAATTTGCTTGTTATCCTGTCAAGCAAGGAACTGTAACACTAATAAGGACTAGAGGAAGGATGAACCTAAATCAGATGCCAAGAATTATTTAGCTTTGTCTCAAGCTATTCAGTTTCTGAAGGATGAATAAAAAATTCAAAATAATGAGCTGAACAAGACTGGAGAACTGCTTTCTTATTACATCCTTTCTCCTCTTCATCATAAAAAGTAAACTTCTGAGCATTGCCTGAAATGCGGCTTTTCAGCTCAAGAATAATTTCAATATAGTAAAATGCATTTCTCAGCCACTGTGCGTCAGCAGCTGAGAATGATGCCTTGCATGAGAAGAATTTCAACATAGTAAAATGCATTTCTCAACCACCGTGCTTCAGCAACTGAGGATGATGCCATGCATGAGAAAGTTGATGGATGGACTCAGTGCAGTCAGTCATATGGGTGGAACTGCTTAACAGGTTGTGTGAACCTTGTACTGTGTTTCTCACCATGACTGTGTGTGAAGGCTGACAAACCTGGTACTATATAACTTAAGGAATTCAGAGCAGAATTTTCCAAGACAGGCACTACTAACCTGAACTTAATGAGAACTACTGCTCCATGTCTTTTTAAATCAAGCGCAGCAGAAATAATCCCTAATGGTCCTATGCATGGTAATCAAATTTCCCGGTTAAAATATATTCACCCAAAGGTCGTGTTTTCAAGCCCTCAAACCTTGTCACAGAGCTCTGCAATACTGCCCAGCTTCTCAGCAGAGGGCTGCTGCTTTGGAGGATAAAGAAAGATTTACATAATAATGTTATGCAACTCCACAGTTTAAAAATCAACAACTTATGACTGACAATGGGAAAGGAATGTAAGATCAAAAGAAAGTAACAGCACCACTGCAAGCTAACTATTCAATTGCAATTTTTGGGTTTGTGTATGTTTGTTTGTTTGTTTCCCCAAGTATGCATATAATTGAAGAAAAGACACCTTATTTTGTGATATGTTTTACCTGGCTGGAAGTGAATTTTATAGTCTAGAAAAGTCCATATAAATATATGCTTATTAAAAAACTGAAAAGATGCATGCCAAATTCCCTAAATTAAAGTGTAAGTTTCTGGTTTTCTGTCAAATAACTAAATGGCATTTCTGAGTTTCTGTACTCATTACTTAATGTTCAGGTCACTTAGACTACATTACAGTTTGACTTTGTGGTTTTGAAACTGATTACAGTTTTAAGAAAAAAAAGCTGAACTTGCACGAGATTTTATTCAAAAATAATTTCTCCTCTCCCTCTCTTAGCAATAAGTGTCCTCTTTCAAGCATACACATAACAAAACTCTAAATTATGGTCACAATGAGGTCATCATACCACCATCTTTGCTCTCAATTCCTCTGTTGTTTCACTACTGACAAGAGGAATGCTTCAGTTCTCAATACCTCCTGTGCTTGCTACAGTGGCATGCATATATCTAGCTAAACTGTGCAGAAAGTTTTTCCTATTTCTGTTAGCACCAGGTCAACAACAGTAGGAAAAGAGTATCTACAGGCACTTTGGCTAGTATCTGACTTTGCAGTAAAACAAGCTTCAGCTATGGCTGTTTTGCTGTGGTTACACAAAGATACTGCACAAGAGGTGATTCAATGCAGTGTGTAAACAGAGTGATGACAGTAACAGCAACTGAATAAAGCTGTTACTTCATGGCTTCTCATTTAGTCATTACTTACACTCCAACAGAAAGATATTTTGAAATCCAATACACTATTTCCTGCCCTTTTGATCTATAAGCAGAAAATGACCTCCTCTTTTCAAAGTGCCGATACTTAAAAGAATATGGGAATGAACATTTTACAACTGTAAACTGTAAGCATGCAAATTACTGGGAGTAATTGCTGCTTTTGTTGCTGGAGGAAAAATGAGAACTTTGTTTAGCTGGAGACACACTGACGGATAAGCTACCCTGAAGGTTTTCTGAGTGTTTTTTTCCTGGGAATTTTGTTTTGGACTTAGGTTTAGGTTTTTGATTTGGTGGGTTTGTTGTTTTTTTGGTTTTTTGTTTTTTTTAGATCCAGATTATTTTTTTCAATACAGAATCTGAATTCAATTACTTTTATTAGTTTACAAAAAAGTTGAACATCTCTTTACCTTAGAATTTAACAAATAGGCTTATATTCCAATTACTTCCTATGAGTTTTAGGTGAGGATCAGATAGCTCGTTGTTTCTTATCTAGGAAAGCTGGTATCCAAAGTGTGTCCACTGTTTTGAGTATTTCCATGCATTACAGTTTAGATAAATATTGCACAAAATTACAAAAGAAAGCTAATTTCTAAAGAAGTGATCTAGGTTAAATTAATTTATGGCAACTAGAAGTACATTTATTAGATTTCGGAGTAAATAAATTAAATCTAAATACAAAAAATAGGAAAAAAATTAGGCTTTCCAGCTATATAGAATTTGGATTTAGACTTTTCACTTATGGCTTTCTCAGCAGCCTTACTATAAAGAACTTTTTTGCTGTGATCATCATAGTATTAGGTAGAATATAAAAAACACAAACTTTAAAAAATCATCCCTTTGATTCAGAACTGTAGGTGGTGATAGCTATAACATCAGGAGCAGTGGCTAAGAAGTCTATTAAATCAATACATTCTTGCAGGCGTCTCTAACACAGTGGGATTAAGGATAGCAGAAAATAGGATGGGAAAAAATCATTCAGGGCTGATTATGGCAGAGTAGCGAAGGGAGAATACAAACATGAGGAATTTGGGAGAGAAGACTCAGAATTATAGAAGTGCATGCAAATAGAAAGCTAACAACTAACAAATCCTTTCTGTAAGCCACTGGTTGATATGTGTAATACATTTACTTGTCTTTCTGATAATCTCAATTTAGAGTCAGCTTTCAGCATTGTTTGGCAAGTGTATTCTCATACATTTCTATAAATGTAGAGGTCCCTGTTCAAATGATAGTAAGATTGTAACAAAGTAATGTTTTCTTTTTCAGGGAAACAAACACTGAAAGATGTAGATGACTCCAGACACAGATCATTTTCTCTTACATTCTCTTCTCAAAATCAAAATTGTTATCCACTTTTATTCCTGTCCTTACCTGCTCAAGAGAAAGATGAAAACACTGCCATCCATCAGTCTTTGATGTTTCTTAAACTTTCTACCTTTCCCTGTTGCTCTGGAAATTCTCCAGTTCTTTTATGCTTATTTAGATGAAGTTGTCTGGCTCTCAGATAAACCAGAAAATGATTCAGAAAGTAAACAAAACATTTCACACTTGTGTTGTGAAACTTACTTTGAGATATACCCTGTATACACCTCACATATAGTGACTGTATTGTGTATTGGCTAAAATGTGGTCTCAAAATTACCAGATGCATCCTTTTCAAAATGAGGACTGGAAGAAAAGTAGATAATGCCCACTTTTTATGTACAGTTTACAGCTGTGGTATTTGGTCAAGGATGAGGAATCTTAATACTATGCCTTTCCAGTACAAATGGGTTAAACATAAAATTATTCACTTTCACAAAGGTGTGCAGCATGTAAGCTATCAGTTAAGCTTTAATTAGAATATGTAGGGAACTCTATGACTTACCTGTTAAATACTGTTATGGAGAAAGAAACATTATTTCACAAAATAAGTTGGAGTTTGGGAGCAAGTAGGATGTACTTGCTTGTGCTGTTCTCTGCAGAGAACAGAGTTCTTGTTGCTTCTTGCATTGTTATCTGTCTCTGTGGGACTTTTTTGTTTGTTTGTTTTGGTTTGTTGTTGGCTTTTTTGTTTTTATTATTTATAAATTGCTGAATTTATACAATATGGGGTTACCTGGGTCTCCTGTTACCTACTTCTTGTTGACTTCTTGTCCTGCATTTAGTCCTGCTTTAGTTGAAGATTCATGCATGTATCTTTAGCTGAAGTATCTATCCTGCCCTGTGCACTATAATGTCCTGAGTGCACAATTTTGCTTCCTTTTCTGTATTTCAGCTGTTGCAACAGATGACTTGGGAATTCCAGGTGTCTTGTTTGAATCAGATTTGCAGGAGTTGTTTGTTTGTTTCAATGGTTGGAATGAATCAGGTAATTAAATACTCCCTAAAATGAAGGAAATTGCAAAGAAGTTCTTGTTTCTGATATAAACATTAAAATACAGAAATGCAAACCTCCCTTCTTTCAGAATCTGTGATAGCAACAAAACTAAGGAACTTGTTTAATTTCCTGCAGGTTGCTGACATACATTCTCCTCTTGCTAGTGTACAGGGCTTCTGCCCACCCATATTCCTCACCTGGCTGGTGAGGCAGGTTGCAGCATGCATTGCGAAGGCTGACAACAGCACCCGCATCTTCAGCTGACACTTCTCAGAACAGGGTTTAGCAGCAACACCTTTCATTTATGGGACATCAGTTTGGACCTCTGCCCTCCAACCAGCTGCCAACTTTCTTGAACCTACTGAGAAATGCCTTATCTGTAAGACTCTGTACTGTTCTGTCAGTTTTGGTTAATGAGCCATCAGATTCAGAAGTTTGCAATGTGAGAGATAGACAGTTGAGAACGTGCAGTGTTTGCATATGCAAAGCTTCTTTATAAAAGCAGGCCAATACAAAACAAAGCAATACAAATAAATAAAAAATAAAATCAAAAGAGTGAAATGAGAGCAATAGAAAGAGCTCAAGCACAGATAACAGAGATATTAAAAGAAAAAGGAACAAAGATTTTTAAAGGAAGAAAGGGATATAAAATAGAAGATAACAAGAAGGAAAAAAGAGAGCTACGCTAAGAATTAAATACAAAAAAAAGAACAAAAAGTCTTCAAATTTAAAGGAAATAAATAAGACAAAGGTGTGAGCTTAAACTGGAGATGGACAGCTAATTTAACTTATATAGTACTGTATTTCACTTATGCGAGGTTAAGGATTTTCAGCAAAACCTCTGTTACTCTTGCAATGCCCAGCTTTTCTGCCTATCTTTACTGTCCCAATCTACTCACAACATAAAATCTTTCAGTTTCTTAACTATACAGTCTTAAAGTCTTTACTTTTCTATTATTGTAGTAACTGTGAGCTATGAAAATTTAATTTTTATGAAATAGCATCAAATGTATAAACTTGCTATATGCTATCTTTGTATTTTAAAAATCTGCTTTCAAATGAAATATAACTTCATAAATCCAGTAGAATTATTTAATAAAAAAATCTGAAGCTCTTTAACATTTCCTTTAGTAGTCCCAAAGTTCTGAAATAAGAATATTTATGTCTAAAAGCACTGAGAACCATAATATGCAAGTTTGCAAATTTAGAGCAAAACATACAAGTAAGGTAATCTAGCCTGGAAGCCCATCTGAAGCTCATTGATCCCCAGTTTCAGAAGCTTGCTTTCTTCATTTACCTGTTTAGTCGCTTACTTGACAAACTGTGCTGGTGGATGGCTTTTTTGATTAAAATTTAGGTAGTCCTGATTTGGAAGCAGAATCTGTATGTCTATGTTATCCCTAGAATCATCCTCCCAATCACATCACCTTCCAGTCCCAGAAGTCTTGAATTTTGTTACAGTGCAGTACAAAAGGAGGTAGAGCTATTTTCAGTTTCTTCTACCTTTTCTTCCTTAGGAAATACATTTTTAGTAAATATTGTTACTAGTAAATTATTATAAAAACTGCATCAGAGTTGCTTACAGTTTTTTTAAAAATATTCTTTAATATTTTAAAAATAGCATTATTATTTATTTCTCTATTAGTTATAACTAATGCATTCTGAATTTAAATACTCAACAGCTTTAGGTAAAAAACAACCAGTGAGCCATATGCTCATCTACTGGGAAAGTATATTCATCATGCTGGGGAAGTTTCTAACATGAATGCAAATAGGATTTTTGGATATGGGATGTCTCTGGACTAACTTTAGGCACTCTGTTGTAAATATTAATATTGCAGTCACCCATCTTAGTCTCACTTTAGAGTTAATGAAGAGATAAATCTAACTTCATGTAGTATTATTCCTCCTATGCGAATGTATCTGTCTAAAATATGTCAGTCTCACCCTAAATACATACAGTTCTTTCTTTTCTATATACTGCAGTTATGTGAAGCTAGGACAAATCATACCTTAAGAAAATTCCAAACTTCCAAATCAAATGAACTCATAGCTTTCTTTAAATATTTTAGATACCTGAAGCTGCAGGGACCTTTACATCACCTTTTGAATGAAGAAACCTGCATTTCAACTTGGTCCCAGTCTGTTGTGAGAGGGAACTATTGCTAGTTTGCCCTTTGCTATGATCTCATTGAAACTAGGAAACTATTTTGTAGGGTAAATTATATCTAATTTTAAATCACACAGATAACAGAGAATAACTAAGTAAATCATTTCAGGTTGGAATGTTTACTGCATACATGCTAGAATGATACAAGCATTCATTTGTAATGACATGCACCACTCAGAAGATCTAGTCAGACAAAAGATCTAGGCAGACATTTTTATCAGAGTGTTATGGAGAACTAAATACTGCTGCAAAAGGAATACTAAAAAAGAAATTCCCAAAGTAACCCACTGAATCCAGTAATCCATTACTACTGGTCTTCCCTCTCCCCTCCATGCTTAAGTTTCACATGTCTCATAGTAGAGCTAGGCCCAGAGAAATACTCACTTTGAACAAGTACTGTTCATTCTATAGATTGGATGAATCTGAAAACAAAGTCAATCCTCTCCCCCTTATGATGCTCTAAGGTAGCTCTAAGGTACTGCAGTAGTCTGTGTGGAGCTGGACAGAAGCAATTCTCTAACTTGGTTTTACATTTTAATGACGTTAAGTAAAGCATTAGAATTCGCATTACTGCAGCTTTATCCTTAAAATTTAATTCTTCAGGGGCATAATTACAAGTAATGATGTGGAAATGAGTCAATTTGTCATTTTATGATGTGCTGGGGTAGTGTAAGTTTTATACCTAATGCAGGATTATTTCTTTTAAAGGTGCCCTTCCCCTTGTTCCTGAGGTAAAGCTGTTGTACAAGATAAAGTATGTCCATCCATTAAGCCAGGATGTGTAATCTGTTTTCACTGACTCCTTATAAATCATTCAGCAAAAGGTGTGGAAATCAGTGTTTGCTGAGGAAAGATCAGCTAGTATACTGCTTCTACAAAATGTCAAGCTCTTTGAGCTGAAGGAACTTCACCTTGTGAGGTGATTGCAGCCATTTCTTTGAAAGGAGGCTGACAGATCACTGCCAATGAGTCAAATGTGAAACATTAAACATTTCTCTGAAAACTTCAGAGAACTTTCACTCCTCCTTAGTTCTGCGTAAAAAAATAGTAGTAAAATATTTTTCTGTAAAGTTACTCTTTTCAGTCTTCTCAATATGGAGTCTCTGTTTCAATATTCAAGTGTAGCCTTCTAATATAAGATGTCTAGAATTAGACTGTTTAAGACTTCTGCATTATCAGTGGTGGTACATTTTCCTTTAGGTTTTGTTTTTATAGATTTATAAAGCTATATGCATGATTTTGCTTTATGGAAGCTTTGTCAACAAGGCATTTAGGAAGAAAGAAAAAAATTTAAAAATCTTCTTCATTTTTTACATCTTCCTATATAAACAGGTTATGTGGCATAATGACAGAGATCACAACTATCAGAGTGATTTCAGTCAGAGTGCCATGCTGTCATTACAATGCTGTTTTAGGACTCGAATCTATAACTCTGTGACATACCCCCAGTGTTATGATAGCCAGTAGAGGAAGTGTGTAACAGAGTGAGATTTAAATCTATGTATCCTGAAGTGTAGTTTACGGTCAGACCAGAAAGCAATCTTTCTTGTGAAGGAATAAGATTAATCATATTTGAACCTAAAAGCCCGCAAATATGCTTTCCAAAGGCACAACCATTTTCACTGGGGGTTTCATCTCTGAAACTCTGAAGTGGGCCTGTTGGAGCCGTCTAAAACTGGTTGTGTCTGGCATAGGGCAGGCCTGGCCTCTTCTCACCATTTGACATAGTATTGAAGACCACCCAGTATGGGATTCATTTAGCTAAGCATAGACATCTAACATGTGAATGAATCTTGCTTAGCTACCAAATCTTGATTTGGTTCCAAACATGACTACCTACTGTTGTATGAGATACCAGAAAAATCTGCATAAGCTGATAGAACTTGAGACAAAATCTCAAGGGGCAAAAAGTGCTTGACAATGGGAGGAGAAAGGCAATAAAAGAGAACAATAGCAGAGGGAGAATCAAGGTCAGAGAACGAGAGGTGCCCCATGGCACTGCATGTTAATGTGGCCTATGGAAGACCCACAGTGGAGTAATTTTTTGCCGGAAGAGCTGCAGTCTGTGCAATGCCCTCTACAGAGGAGACAAAATTGCGACAGGCAAGCTATAACCATAATCTCCCAAGCCCCATTCAACTGTGCCAGTGTGTGCGGGTAAGAGGAGTCAGGAATGAAAGAATGAAGTTCAGTGTGGGAAAAAGGGGAGAGGGAGCAGCAATGTTGATTCGTTTGTCTTTTATTCTTACTACTAAAATCTATTTTAATTGGGAATAAGTTAATTTTCAACCGGTCAGTTGAGTTTTGTGTATGACAATAATTGCAATCTGCCTGTTTTTAACTCAACCTGTAAGTTTTGTCATCCTGTTTTCTCCTCCCTGTCCCTCTGTGGAGGGAGAAACAGCATGTGGCTGGGCAGGTGAATGTCTGTTAGCCAAGGCTTTCCCACCACAGGAACAAAAGTTCTATTCCATGGAAGAAAAAACAGTTAGATATAGATTTAATGGATAGAAATATTCTATATTCTGATTAGTTATTTGTTATTTACTGTCAAACTGCAAGATCATTCTTTTGTCCTGGATCTCATAATATTAAATATTAACAAGTTGTATGAAAAGATAACATTTCTTGATTTTGGTGCTGACATCCAGTGGAAGATTTGACAGGTGACAGGTTTAAGTCAAACAGATATCAATGACTCAGCCAGATATTTAGAACTGATTAAATTTGATAAGACAAAATACAAAATATTTATACTTAGCATTAATTGTTTGAAGAAGTAGAAGAAGCAGCATTAGTGGGTAAGCGGTAGAAATTAGCAAGGGAAATGTGAGTTACAATGAGTAGTAAGTCGAATGGTCTCCATACAGTTGTGAAAAAGCAAAATATAGTGGCATGTACAATAGGTATATCGTCTGAAACAAAATTCACTGATTTTTCCATCTTACATGGCAAGTGGTAAGTCATCAGCTTCAGTCATGTATTTAATTCTGGGACACACGCACTTCAAGAAGGATATAGGCCATTTGGAAAGATATCATGGAGAAAAAGAAAATACTCAGAGATATAGAAAATATGTACAGAATGGATTAAGGGACTGGGGATATTTAGTTTACAGAAATGGAAAACTAAGTGTAAAGGCCTGATACACAGAAGAAGAGAATAAGCTGTTCTATAAACCTATAATTGGTGCCACAAAGGATAATACATTAAATAATTGCGAATGAGAGAGAGAGATGATGTGTTTTTCTGCAGGAAATATAAGGAAGCATTGGGTTAGTTTATGTGGGGAAACTGTCAAACTTCTCTAACAGGAAGTTCTAGAAAAAGTCTAGACAAGCACATGTACTGAATGAATTTGGTGTATGTGATTTTTTGCCTCCATGCAGGACAATGGGGTAAATGAATTTCTGAGGTCATTTTTAGATTTCTTAAATTAGTTTTTGTAGTGTTGTTAAGACTACGACTCTTGCCAAATATGAGAATTGTTAAAAATGTCTTTATAAAATGTTGTTTTGTTTATTCGTTTTTCTGTTATCAGAAAACTGTCAAATCGTAAAAATACTTGTAAAATTTTTGGTATACTTGGAAGTACTAATTTTAGTGAAATAAAACAGGCTGTGCTCATTTTTACACTCTTCAAAAACTATTTCTCCTTTAATGAATACTTTAATTCATTGCAAAAGTTTTCTCAATATCAGAGGAACTAAGTAAGTACTAACAATCTTTGACATCAGCAAAAGCTGGATGTTTTCCAGTACTTCACCTCTGCTGAAGGTGATATGAAAGCCTTTTATGTCTTTTCTTTTTCTATTTTTTAGATTCATCTTTGTGTTTGACAGAACAGAGGCAGGTTTTTGTAGCCAGCTATGAGTCCAGAACAGTAGGATGACATTTCTTTGGAAAGCCACTTCTTGTGTCATCCTCAGAGCATGGCAATAAGGGTATAATTATTTATGAATGGCCTGAAAGAGACATTTTGGAAATGAATAATAATGTTGCTTCTGCAGGAAAGACGTATGGTTTAAAAATATAAATGGAACCCTAGAGAGACTTGGAAACAAATACTGATTTAATTTTATGGTGGAAATATACTGGTGCTAGGACAATGCTGTATTTATTCTGTGGCTTAATAAAGATGGAATCAGCATGTCTGCATCATATATGCCGGTAGTAACACAAAGAAATAAGATTTTGTTTCGGTATAATTTTTATATTAAATATTCATCCTGAATTCTCCTGCCAATAAGATCATTTGAAAGTAAAAGTTTTCTGTGTGAGATCTAAACATACCAAAATCGATAACCTAAAACTTCTGATTTCACTATGACACATTTTGCTATAATTTTTAAAGGGAAAAAAGCACAATAGAAGCAATATGTCATTTTTTTTTTAAGAAATCACTATAAGTAAGAATATATAAGAAATAATATTTGTATGAAATGAGCACTGCACTTCTAGAAAAATCACTAAGGAATGAATATTTTTTACTTAGAAAGATTTTGTTGTTTGTTGGGTTTTCTCTCAAAAGTAGGTTAGCAAATATTATGGGAGCACAATAAATTTAGCTGTTAAGTAGTCCATAAATCAAGAAAAGATTATATCTCATTTATTGGAAAAATACCAACACCAAAGCCAAAAATAAAAACCATACAGTATTGGGTATTCTGTAAAGACAAAATAAATGCACATATATGCCTACGTGCGTTTTTGAAAATTTAAATATCATGGCATCTGACTACAAACAAGTATAAAAACCACACAGTGCTGTAAAGAAAACACTAGAAATAATTTTTATGCTTTTGTTTTTGTACAGGTTTGAACAATGGTGTTATCTTTTCTGCCTATAAGATTTTTTTAAGCTTTGCTTCGTGAAGAGTACCTGTTAAAGCACTAGTCTACCACCCTTTTGTGAACATACCTTTCTGGAAAAGACTTAAAGGCAAGCTATGAAAAAAAAATGAGCTACAAGTCTTTCTTGAAGTAAAATAGGAAAGAAATAATTTTTCAGAAGTTTTTAACACTGTTCTTTGGTATTACTGGAGGATTTTAACATTAATATACAAAATTGCTTTTTAATTTCAAATAGTCAACCTGTTGGATGAAACTCGAAAAGACTTTTTTAAATATATTTTCAAGAAAAAATTAGAGGTAAAGCAAAGAAATGTGTTGCGTCTTTGACAAGATTATCACATGCGGTACTAAAGAAAGTATTTCTGGGACCAATATCTTTCTTTTTTTTCTTTTTTTAGTTATGCAAGCAGTCGGAAAGGGAGAAATGGAAGGGAATAGAAAAAGATCAGAATTATCCTGATATGTTTTAAATTATTTGTTCAGCTGTTATTTCTTAAAGTGCCAAACTTAAAAAAAAAAAAAAAAAGAGAGAAAGAAAGCAATTTATCATAGGACTGAAGTAATATAGTAATTTTGAAACGGTCAGGAATGAAATGACTGATGAAAAAACAGGGTTTCATTGGCAGAGTGGAATGCTATGGAAATACATTTGAAAAGGAGCAAACATCGTAAAAAGCACCCTTATGAGGAACACATTAGAGAATTTGAAGTTTTTTCAAGAAGTAAATCACAACATAGATATTGGAATAATATTGTGTGAGAGGTAAGAAAAAAGGCATATGAAAAGCAAGCACAGGTTTTGATACCAAGTATGCTAAAGACATCAGAAATAGTCTGTTGCATTTGCTGCCTGAGGCTGGGACCTTGGAGGAAAAGGATTAAGTGATTGCAAATGGGAAAAACATTGCTGAAACAGTCAGTAGATAGAATCTGGTCTATAGAAACGTTGCTGCTGTCAGTAATCCTGACTGTTCAACCTGATTCTTGAAACAAATTTAACAAATTCTAATAATAGGAAGTTAGCAAAATAAATAGGAAGTGTTCTGTAACGTAAACACTCCCAACCACTAAATGGTAGGGCCTTTTTTCTGTGGAAGCTTATATAAAGTTATTGTCGCAGTATTGTTAGGATTTGTTTTTTTGTTTTTTGTTTTCTCTTTGGTTTTTTTTCCCTAGTAACAGAATTACAGGTTTATTTTTATGTATTTTTATATATATGAATATGTATATGATATGTACACAAAATAAGGGGAAATGCCAAGTTAGGCAAAAATAAGTTGAAATGGACATGCAGGATCCATTCACTGTATCTAATTTGTGGGATTTATCATATTAGGCCAAAGTGTGCTAAAAGCAGTGAAAAGGACTAACTCCTTCAGTCTTTATAGGGCACTTTGATCACCTTCAACACAGCATTTGACACTGTCCCACATGACATCCTTGTCTCTAAATTGGAGAGACATCAATTTGACAGGTGGACCACTCAGTGGATAAAGAGCTGGCTGAATGGCCGCAGACAAAATGTTGTGGTCAACAGCCCAATGTTGGTGCGGAGACCAGTAACAAGTGATGTCCCCCAGGGGTCGGTGCTGGGACCGGTCTTGTTCAACATCTTTGTTGCTGACATGGACAGTGGGATTGAGTGCGTCCTCAGCCAGTTTGCTGATGACACCAAGCTGTGTGGTTCGGTTGATACGCTGGAGGAAAGGAATGCCATCCAGAGGGACCTTGACACGCTTGTGAGGTGGACTGATGCCAACCTCATGAAGTTTAACCATGCCAAGTGCAAGGTCCTACAACTGGGTCAGAGCAATCCCAGGCACAGCTACAGGTTGGGCAGAGAAGAGATTCAGAGCAG
>JBCJKH010014810.1:0-29742 GCA_039877255.1 Loriculus beryllinus | reverse complement strand
TGTGGTTTACGAATTTCAGTTGCCCACAGTGCTGTTTAGTAGAGAGCCAAAACACTGACATGTGGAGCTTGACTTTCTGTACTAAATAGTTTGGATAGTGCCTTCATTTTTAAGAGACTACCTCACATACCCTTACAGTTTCAGATGTGTAGTCTGTAGTCTTTGAAGATGTATATTGTGTTGCATGTCCAATGGCAATATCCTTTCTTAGCCTTATCATTGGTGTTAACTCTCCATCGTATCAATGGTGCCACTCTGAATTAACTCCATCAATGGTGTTATTCTTTGCAGCTTTTTTTCTTTTCTTAGGTTGAAGGTTGGACCTCCCAACCCTTCACACAGGGTGTTTGAACTGTGGCTAGACCCTATAGATCTTGATTTTCAAAGCTCAACAACCATGTTCTTTCACATGTTTTCAAGCAAATTATATTCATTCTTTTATAGCCATAGGAATAAACATAACTGTGTCCTCACACAGCATTCATGTCTCTTGAAGTTGAGCTCTGTTTTGGCCTGCTGTTGAGATCTACGAGAGGGATCATTTCTTCACTTGCTATTGTATGCTTTCATTTTGCTTTTTAAAGAAGTATCATTAACCCTGTGGTATTGACTTAGAATTTCACAGCTCCGTGATTTATTAATAACAGCATCTCATACACAAGTTCAGGGAAATTACATTTGTTGGTGACAGGTGGAAGGAGATACGAATAATGCATATCCTCTTTTCCATGTCGGTAATGGCCATCTGCCATCTTTTCCAGTCAGAAGCCATGTACTCAACAGAAAATCTAGATTTTGAAGGTTAGGCTCAGGCACCTTTGTACTGGTTAAAGTGGTTGCTACAGGAAAATTTATCAAGCTTCATTTCACCATCAGATGCCTTTTTGAATAATCTAATGCTATGCATTTGTAGTAGGCTAACATCCCAGTTCCACTTGGTCTTCATTGTTATGCCAGTTGTGTTTGCATTTGTAGTTACCTTTGTTCCATTATTGACTGACGTATCATTACAGTAGTATGTTTTAATGATCTAATTGGAGCAAGTGAAAATGGATACTCAAGTGTGGTAATTGTATGTGGTTTGCATATATAAAATAGATACATTATTATCCTCAGAACTTTTTCTGATGTTACATGTCAGAAAAATTGCATTAATAACATCTCTGCTAGCTTCAAATGCTCAGTGACTTTTGGACAAGAGAATCCTTTATGAGCAATGTATGTCCTGAACAAGAATTTTCCCTGCAACAAGAAGCAGAGAGGTGACTCTATTACATGTACATAAAATACTGACTTCTATTCATATAGGCAATAGCTGTTTCTGTGAACTTGTGAGAGAATACCTTTCCATGACAATATCAAAGTTCTGTTGAAGTCTGAATGTAGCAGCATTCCTCAATTTGCCAGTTTGCTAGGATCCATGTCAGGCCATCTTGACTTCTGTTCTGGGGTTTGTGACAGTGTAATGCTAAGTTACTCTCCCATGCTGGGCTGCCAGTTTGGATTCTGGAAATGATTCTCGGTCCCCAGGGTACACCATCATTGGTCTGTACTGGAATAGAGCCAACAGTCAACAATCTACGGACTGGTGTACGATCTCATCAAGCCTTTTTACAGTGAGCTTATCAGCATGCAGCTGGTTTTCTTTGGCCTTATCACTCTGCTGCTTTTCCTGAATGCACACCCTTAATTTCTCAGTAGAAAGGAACTTTATTGATTCATTATTATTTCACAAAGAATAGAAGTCTGAATTATACCAAAGGAAGGGTGAAATGTTTACCACTGTGCTGGAAATCTGAACCACTTTGCTTAATAATCTTGATAACAATGTAAGTTTGTAGTATCATGAAATCATTTCTGGGTGGGAAGGAACATGCTGTTGAGCTAATACTGGTATGTCATGTGGTCTCACTGACTTGTAATTTTCAGTTTTACAAGATTCTGATAACAGTATTAAGTATCAGTGATAGACTGACAGTTTTACCACTCCTTAACAGAGAGAATTCAAGAGTATTTTGGTATCTGACAGACTCCTATAGGCCTCCTCTTTCTTTGGGGATAACACTTCTGATTGCACTAATTCTGGAAATAATAGTTATGTGTTTAAGGCAGCAGGAAATTTTAAGGACAGTCCTGCAGAAAGCACGGTAACTTTAAAAATACATTTCCTGGTGCAGCTGTGTCTGATCATTCTCAAATTTTTACATTTGTGCTGTTCTTCCTCAAGGTTAGATTGCAAAATCTGTGGGATTCTCTAGTTTGTGCAGGGCTGAGCACATGCTCATTTATGAGAATGTAACAGTTGTATGGCTTTTTGTAATTTTGCATGCTGTTGAATCTGCAGCGGTAAATTTATATTGTGTTTAGGCATTCAGTTCAGGTGCCATCCGTTTAGAAGTGAGATTGTGCTACCCTTCCTTCCTAGACCTCGAAAAGAGAAGACCCTAGCAAGCCAGGATCTGAGAGGTAGGGCCAGCTTTCCAGGACATGGTGTTCTGTGGTAAAAACAAATCAAAGAATTCTCCCAGATGTCCCAACAGGAACCCAGAATTACTCAAGGTCTGTTAACAATGGGACCATGTGAGTCATCTCAAATCTAGAACTGGGAAAAAAAGTCTTTTAGGGTTGAAAGCAGGGTAGGGGATACTTATTTACAGGATGAAATACCCAGTTCTTTGTTGAATTATGTCAGCAGTTTGAAGAATAATTACCTATTCCCCTTTTTGTACTTGTTCCAACCTTGGAATGTGAAAAATAGCTTCAGTCCTCACCTTTTTTTTTTTTTGTGGTGGAAAGGATGAAATCATCTTTTTGGTATGTGGCTTTGTCCAGAGGAAGTGGGTAGCTAAACAGGTCTTTCTTTCCCTTCCCTGCGTGCCCCCCCCATCCATTTCCAGGGCCTGTTGAATTGTGCTGTAGCATGTTTAGGAGTCAGAAAGCTGCAGTGTCTTTCCTAGTTAAAACAGACTTCCATTATTTATTTGTACATTTAATCCTTTTTATGAAGAAAAAACCCCCAACCCCCAACTTGTGTGAGGTAAAGGTACCCAAAGCATTTTTGCACCTTCTGTTAATGGATAGTCTCTGTATTATCTGTGTGCTCTTTCCTAGATACTGAAGGGGAGTCTCTCCAGTCACTGCTTTCAGAATGGAATAATCCTGTTTTTGTTCCCTGCCCAGAGGTAAGCGTTAGTTCACATCTCATGCTAAAATAACGATTGTTTTAGCCTTCTGTTATATTCTGACATGGGAATCAAAATTGCAGATACTGTAATTGTTGCATATAAGTCATTCAGTGATATCTTAGACTGTAGACCTTCTACTTATATTTTTATAGACCATTTGTATGTAAGTCATTGTTCTGATTTATTCAAAGTCAGAGAAGCAGATATAAGGCTAATCTTTTGCCTTATGTCATTTCAAATGGAAAACATTATTGTAAGCTGTCTTTTCCTCTACAGAGATAATAATCTTAGAAGGCTTTGAATGGCAAAATTGCAATGTAGTGTCTGTCGTCTTTGTGGACAGAACTTTCTCATGTGGGATGCAATGAGTCTTAAAAGTGCAATTTACTATAGTTGTTTTTATAGCTTGGCAGGATTATAGCATGTGAGAGGGACACAATGTTTGAGCTTTTACAAAAACTTCCTTTGTTGTCATGAGGCAGCATTATCTTCAATCATCATGTTGTGTGTGTGTAAACATACATATGTAACCATGTCCACCTGCAAACAATAGGGATGGAGTAGCAAACCACCTGCTGGTGAGTTTCTGAAAAGGAGCCGTTCTGTTCAGTTGTTGCTGTGACAAGTACTCTGACTCATTTCAGGGTAATACATCTTTGTAGTGCAATCCATGGGGACCCCATGTAAGTTGAGAATTAACTTCAGCTTTTGTGATAAGTACTTGACATCAGCTGGATGCATTAAAGTTAGTAGGTAATATCCGGGTGGGAAGGTATGTGGGAGTGGAAACAGGGATTGCTGGATGTTATCTTTAGCTAGTGCTGTTCTTGTGGAAGCTTGGTTTGTCAAAATTCAGTTATTTCCTGTTTTTTCTTAAAGCTGGTTTGTTTGGGATATTTTGTGTTTGTCTGGGGGTTTTACGAAATCCTTTATAGCTTGCTTGATCCATGATTCTGTTTTCACAGATAGCCATTGATGTGACCAGCAGTCAGGCTGACAATCTGGCTGTGAAAATTCACAACATCTTATATCCTTATCGTTTCACCAAAGACATGGTTCATTCAATGCAGGTACAATATGATCTATTGCTACTTTTCACTTGCAAATTCCCACTCAGGAGATCTGATTTACTAATGTTTCTGACTGGTGGGACAGAGGTATCCAGGGAAATAATATCCTTAATTTTCACAAGCACAAATGGCAATTTTGGTTGCTGGGTGATAACAGCAGACACATATGTCATGTCAGATCTTAGTGTCATCTCATTGTTGATCACTTGCTATCTGCAAGTGACTCTAAAATTCCTTGACTATATGGTTAAATCAGATCAAGAGGCAGCCCTGTTACAGCTGCTTAGAAACAATGTTAACTAAATGGTATTTCAGTGGGCAGTTTTTTATATTTAATGCAGGCATTTACATAGTTTGTATTCTTCTGAAATCTGTCTTCTGTATCCTCCATTTTTATTGACCTTAGAAATTTAATTCTTCAACAGAGTGATTTCAAAAGCAAATCCCAGATTTCATGGAGAGACTTGAAATTCTACTTTAAGATTTACGTCTGCCCTCAAAAGTGATTCTTAAAAATGACATCAGACTATCGAGCTTAACTGTTTTAAGTGCTTCTTTATAAAATGTTTCAAATTTTAGCTTAAAAGCTGATGTAAATGTATAGCTTCAACTTACATTTTTGACGGTTTGCCTGGATAGAAATGCTTAAATGGTTTCTTCCCGTCTTGCATCCCAATGACAGAAGGCCTGCAGGCCCAGTCAGCATTGTTCTCTTGCAGTCAGGCTACTGACCTTGAGATTGCAGGTTCTGACTATGTGGGGTATGGTAATGTTGATTGCCAGGGTGAACAAGGATCCAAATGATTCCCTTACTTATGTTGTGTGTGCAAGAATAACAGGAATTAATAACGTTATTACAGTAAACAGGTTACGTTTCACAAAGAAAGGGAAAGCTAGAAAATAGAAGGTACCATTTTTCTGTGCACTCGTAAGAACTGGTTTTTAAAACTTACTGAGTGGTTCTGTGATTAACTTTGTGTAATGTTTTTCTTTGTATGTTTTTAAGAAGGTAAAGCTAGAAGAAATTACCACTTCCCTTCTCTGAAGAAGCTAAATACTGCCTCCAATACCCTATAGCAATTTTGAGAATCTCTCAAAAGATCAAAAGCAAAAAGTGTTGCATCATGCTACAGGAAAAGAATAAAAAGAATCATTAGCATCTTCCATCCCTGCAAAGAAATAGGATCATCTATTCATTTTTACCTAGAAGGTGAACAATGCACATGTTGTGAGACAGAGAATTCAGAGTGAGCTCTGTGTGACTTGAGGAGAAATTCCTCCCACATCTATTGATTTAAATCTATCAATAAGATACTGAAAGCATTGTGCATCCCTGCTCAGTGTTCCCTGTAGCTCTGGTTTATTTCTGATGCTTTAGGGGAAGGAGGAATCAAGTCACAGGGGCAAATTCTACATCAGAAAATGAGGAGGGTTGAAAAATGCTTCCTGGCTCCTACAGATGATTAGTCCAAGTCCTTAGAGACATATCAGGTTAAAAAGGTTGTTTACATTCTCTTTTGGTGATACCAGCAAATCAGATACTCGGAGTCATTTTGCATGGCTTTAACTCCCAACTCGAGGCTTCTACGTGACCACTTAATCTGTTCTGTGAATGTCCAGCTCTACCTTAGAATGATTAGAGCTCTTTCCTTTATGATTCTCTTCGTGAAAAAAAAATAAAATCCAAAATTATTTTATTGGATATTTTGAAGCTTTCTCTTAGTTCCAGACTAAACTGTTTCATGACCAGTTTATGGTCATTTGACTGTTTGTCAGTATTGTCTTTTAACTTAAATAATTACTGCCTTTTCCCCCCACTGTTTATAAACAATAATTAAATACCTTCTCAGTTTTGCTAGGAGAAATTCTTTAAGCCTTTGTGATTAGAAAAGCTGTGGTTTCCACTCTCCTAATCATTCTATTAGCTCTTCTTTGCACTTCATCCATTTTGATTGTCATCTTCTTTTGTTTACCTTCATTTAAAACATAAAGTTTACCACTGGGTAATGATTTTTCTGAGTATCTTACAGGTTCTTCAGCAAGTGGACAACAAATTTATCGCTTGTTTAATCAACACTAGAAATGAAATGGATAAAGAGCCAGGTGAGAATGGTTGTTGACATGAAGTTGAGGTTTCTGTCAGGCACAGTTAGACTGCAGAGAGAACCCTGGCCTTGTTTCTGTTCTTGCCTTGGGATGATATTACGAGTAGAGAAAAATGTTAGTCTTCATTTGAAATTTCCTGGATCTTCTTTATCTTTATTTTGGACATTGTTGAATGTTCCTAGTGCCTTCAGATTAGTGTTATAAAAATAGATTGTACCTAAATCATGGATATCTTTCAGACTGCTCACAGTATCTGGACATACTCATTGTTGAAGCTTACCAAAGCTGTACAAAAAAGGCATACAAATCCAATAGGTTTTGTAACATTTTTAAAGATTGTATCAAACAGGCCTGTTTATGGGTAACCTCGGGTCTCATTCTGAAGTTAGATGAACATGTCAATAGACAAGAGTTCCTGACTCAATCTAATTACCTTAATTTAAATGCCAGTTTGGATCCCTACATTTCTGTTCTGTAGTGAGTGACTTTATGTTCTGCCAACACAGCTTCCTCCTCACTTTATTTCTGGAAAACTGGCTGATAGTTATCTTCTAAATGTGGCCTCTAGGGAGCAGTTACTCTTACTGACCTATGCAGTTGTCTGGTACGAAGTTGCCTATTTCTCATCTGTTGTGGTACATTTTTAGATGGAAACCTCTTGATTTTGGTGGACCAACATGCAGCTCATGAGCGGATCCGTTTGGAGCAGCTTATTGCAGGTGAGGATTCAGATCGTCTTAGGAAAAAAAGAAAATCAGTGCACAGAAAAGTACGTATGAGCAGTCTGGAAAATAGGGAACCAATAGGATATTCATTTGTCATCTTTATCCTGATCCCTAGGAGCATGCAGACATTCAGTATCTGTAGCAGTCATAGTATTGGCAGCTGAGAATTGTTACAGTGTTTCCAGAATTAGAAGATACATTCTTACCCACAGAACTATCAAACTAAAATAGTCCTGACGTAATGAAAAGAGCAGGAAGACTGATAGGAAAAACAATGAAGAGGAAATAGAGCAACATCAATAAGATTATGTGGTTAGGCTGTGAAGAATAAGACATGGTATGCAGAGTAAAGAGCATAGTTCATTTGGTTCCTTTTTAGCGGAATACTGTGCTCAAAGCCTAAAATTTCCACAATCTGGAACTGTTTGCAAAGGGATAATAGTCTTCTCTGTGAGCTCATTAGCCGTTGGTTTCAGTGTTAAAAAGCACAATAGTCATCCATCAAGTACTTTAAAAATCATTGACCTTCTCTTTCATCAACAAATACTGCACAGTTCCTGCAGAGAGGGTTCCCAGGACTGTTCTCCTTTTGGTCAGGTACTGAAAAAAAGTTAAAGACTGAAGGGAGAAATGCTTAATGAATAGTATTTTAATGCCATTTATGTCAGACTTTTCTGTGGAAAAATTGCTCTCTGTGAGTTGGACTAAATATATCAGTAGGTTTTTTGCTATTTAGGGTCACTCTTTTTTGAAACTGGTGGGAAAAAAACAAAGTGGTATTAACCAACCCTTCCCCAGAGACTAGATGTCTAGTTTGTGACATTCCCAGTCCTCCGCAAGCTTCAGGAGAAGGCACTCTGTGGTCACTTTTTAATCCAAAGAGAGGATTACTGCCAAACCATAGGGTCATTAAGGGTAATGCCTGCGTAAATATTCTAAGAGGGGATACTTCTAAACAATTCATTCACAGATTCCTATGAGAAGGAAGCTGCAGCATGTGGCAAGAAGAAATTACTGACTTCCTCCATCTCTCCCCCTTTGGAGATCAAAGTTACAGAAGAGCAAAGAAGAGTTCTACGGTTAGTAATGACCAGTGGCTCTAAACTTCTGGGGATGATCTCTTGACCAGGAAGGTCTCTATACGTTGCTAAGTTAACATAAAGCTCAGGAAAGAAGCTGTTGACTCTTTCCTGAGCTGAGCACAGTTAGCTGTATCTGTGCTGGGGAAAATAGATGTGCTTCTCAGGCACATTGTTACAATATCTCATGACAAAATCATGCAGTGTGCCATTTCTGTACCTTAGTATTCTGTGGTTTCCCTAGGAAAGGAAACCTTCACATGTGGGCCAGAAGAGGGCCAAAGCTGTCTCCAGTAGATGCTGCTGTCTGGGGCTCAGGACTCGGGAGTGTGCACTGGAATGCAGTGCCCATAGTGACAATCTAGTCACTGATTTAACAGGTGCTGTTCGAGAAAAGAAGGATGGGCTATGGAAAGTTTGTGTTGTGAATCCTTTAGAAATGCATTCCTTAATCCTAGGTACCTGCGAAGAGTAACTAATGAACACTGTTTCCCAAATGTTTCAGAATGGTGGCCTAGCAACTATTAAGATACTTAACTTCTGTACTGAAAGAGTTTAGATACAGTTTGTTGTTGTGTTATCACAGACCTATTGGATGCTAATCAAACTTTTTTTCCCAGAATCCCTGTCTCATCTGCCACATGCATTTATGATTTTTTTTCCCTTGCATTAGTCTTCATTTTCAGGTGAGGCTTCATCTTAATGTTCACAGGACTTCTTTATTGTTCTAAACCTGCTCTTGTTTGTTACACCTGTGGCAAACTCAGCAGCTGTTAAGTCACTCCTTGTTAAGATTGTTGCCTGTTACAGGGATACACTTGTTTGCTTAAAGCCTTTTTTTGGGTGTGTTCTAATCATAACAGTATCACTGCTGTATCCATTTGGTATATTTGTGTGAGAGTGACCCAATAGCAGAAATTCCAAAGGAAAGTGTAAAGCACCAATATGTTCCACCTGCCCTAGGAAAAAATGTAAGAATGTACGTATTGCTGTTCATTGTAATATTTGAATGCCTTTGTCATTCCCACCTCTTATAATGATGTTCTTGCTAACATCACAGAATTTGTAATGCCTCTTGTTCACAAATTATTTTTGCACTCATCTTTGAATGTCTCATTTCTGATATCTATGCTTGAGACTGGATGGCCAAAATTTAATTCAGTATGCCAAGTGAGGGCATCCCATTGATTTCCACCAGAGCTTTGCAGTTGTGCCCATATTTTCTGTCTATAATATCAACACCTGATATTTTGACTGCTTTTTTGGTTACTGCTGCTTGCATGAACTGCTTGTTTACTGAATGGTCATGACAATTAAAGAGTTGTCTTCTTTTAGTTATTATTATTATTATTGCTGTTTATGTAGAAGCCAACAAAATATAGAAAGAAATTAAATTATTCCTAATAGTTTACATTTATTTGTCTTTGGGAGCAGTGAATTCAGGTTTTCTGTCTATTTTTCATTACAGCTTTTTCATTTGTTCTGATTTCCTTCACCACTTTTCTACTTGTTTTAAGTTCTGATTGAGTTCAACGTTGGCTTTAGTCTCAGCTGACCTAAGTAATTTTTTGCTTGACCATGTCCCTTCTTTTCCACATCATTAATAAACAATTATGAAGATACATATCAGGACTCATGTCATGTTGAACACTTACCATCTGCTGCCAGCATACTGTTTCTTCTGTAGTCTCATGACAAATGTTACTTCTCTATCCATGACAACTTTTTACGTTTGCATTTCTAGCTGCTTTGAAGAGGCCTTTATTTGAAAGACCAAATAGTTCCTGTGAGCTAGTTTTCTTCATCAGCTAAATCACAAACATACTACAGAAATCAGTACTATAAAGAAAATGAGAGGCATGGATTTCTTTTAAGGATACTGCTTAAATTATTCAGCACAGTGGATGCAGCTTGTGATTTTCAGTTATCAGCCAAGATGGCACAAGAGGATTACTGGTGCTCCCATATACTGATGCTGGCTTACTGGTGCTTTTAATGTGCTGCTCTTCAATTTGTCAGTGGTTATTGGAAGCTCATCTCTTTGCAATCACTCTGTGAGACTATCCGTATTAAAAAGTTATGAAGTACTGTGTAAAAATAGGAATTCTGTTATTGTGTTGGCAGAGCATGATTGTATTCTGTGCTAAAGTTGGATGTAATGAGATAAATTAACTCCCCCTAAAGACCTTTCTCTTCAGCTATACTTGCTGTTTAATAGGTCAGCTGAACTTCTGGCTCACCTGCAGCTTTGCTTCTGTTATTTGACTGCGGAGCATTGTAGTAATGCATTGTTCTGGTGACTCTCTTGAACTTCCTTTCTTTAACCCCTTCAAAAGAAAAAAAAAATTGCCTGTTTGACTCGAATGGCTGCTTGGATTCTGTCATTTCACCATGATGGGCTTTTTCTGCCTTCCTCTGCTCTTGCTGAAGGCACTATATTTCTTCTTTTTTGGGGTGGAATTGCACAAGTCATCTCCATATGGAGGCTGATAATTGTATTATTCTCATGACTGACTTTATTAAGTGTAGTTTAGCTTCTTTTTTATTCAACAAATCTGTTCTCTGAAATTGACCTTCAGCACCTTCAATTTAAGTGACTATTCCTTGAGTTAATAAACTATGTAGTGTTACAGTTGTTTCCATTTTGAAGGCAAGTTCTCATCTGACAGTGAAGTCCTGTTTTTGTGTGTATTTTTCCATCCACAGGATGACATGTCAGGTTAAGTAAAGGTCTTTCTTTCCTGGGTTCTCTTTGCTTAATGGGATGTAAAGCTCATTAAACCATCATAAATTTCTTACAATATTTTTTTTCATTGTAAGTATTTGTTATTGAATTGAAGTAAGAATTTGTTATTGATGTCAGTTGAAATCACAAATTTTTAGGTTAGACTTAAAGGAATCTTTTTGCTGTGTAATTTCAGTATCTGGAATGTTTGTGTATTGAACCAGACCCCTCGTGCATCTTTAGAAAAGATAGATTTATAAATTTAGACATAAAGTTTCTCTTCACATAACACAGGAAATCTTAGATCTTGTGGTTGTGGAATATGAAATATTCCAGTTGACTGGAGTGAAAAAATGTGGCTGCATGTAGGCTAAAAGGGCAGAATTACTAGAACCTCATGATGCATGGATTTTGAGATTGGCAACTGTTACAAGAAGAAACATGTATGTGGACTACAGAAATACTTATGTATGCCATGGAGACAGAGCTACAGCGGTTGATGTCTCTTTCCTGATTTATTTTTTTTCCTCAGATGCTGCTACAAAAATTTGGAGGACTTGGGTCTTGAATTATCATTTCCTGAGACCGACAGGTCCTTGATTCTAGTGAGGAAAGTGCCACTGTGTTTTATAGAAAGAGAAGCCAATGAATTACGACGGAAAAGACAACCTGTCACTAAAAGCATTGTAGAGGTCAGTTGTTGATACGAGTGAAATTGTGTTACTGGGTCTTGTTCTGTATTAATGGCCCAGGGTATTAGAGTATCTCTGTTATGAGGGAGACACTAGATGAAGTCCCTTGGCAAATGTGGGTGCCATCCCTTTTAAGTAGCTAAACAGTCTTTCAACTGAAATCCCTGAATTCTAAAGAAGCAATAGGAAGCTGTTGCAGACTTAGACTAGTGTAGAAGCTAAGAAAAAGAGTATGTAGTACAGATGTTTCAACAATTTACAGTTCGTGAATGCTTGAATGAACAGTGTAATGATTAATATTGCTGATACAGAAATGTTGCATGTTAGGGTTTAAAGTTGTTTTCCTGAAATCTCTACATTCACAGTGCAGCTTTCTAAAAGCTCTGTTCCAGATGTTCTGAAGTTGAAGGAAGAAATTGCTGAACTGATTACTTGCAGTTTCCACTGCAAACAGTTCTTCGCAATCATAACTGCTTCAAGGACTGCTTAAAAATTGTTTCTGGAGTACCATAATCAGCCACCAGGCTGAGCCATTGTGAACCAGGCCAGTCTTGCCATACATCTCTTATAATATGAAAAGAAGAAATGAAATAAGATGCTTCATCGGATGACATTTTCTTTTCCAACCTTGTTACAATTGGGAAGAACTCAAAATTCACTCTTTTGGTGTGATTTGGGAGCCAAGAGCACTAAAAGTGGTGGAGGAGGGGATCAGGTCTGTGCCTCACGAGTATTCATTCTTAGCTGATGCCTCAAGATCTCGTGAGCGTTTTGGCAGATCTGTTCTGCAGTCTCTTTTATTTTTAATAGGACTAGAAAGACATATTAATGATTGATTATGAATTAATTGCATTTTAGGCACTAGAAATTAGATCCACATAGACTATTATCCAATGGAGAAAGTGCAGCTATTCAAAGATAGCAAATTCATTGCATAAGAATTCCATTATACCCATTCTACAAATAGGAAACTTGTCCAGAGAGGAACCAAGTGATTAGTGTAAAGTCTGATAAGATGCTTGTGAGAGGTCAGGACTTGCACCTAGATCTTTCACACTGTGGTCAGTGTACTCTCAATAGCATATTTTTTCCTGGTTCTGGCTACACAGTAAATTACACACAGATGAGGACAAAGCAGGGTATGGGCAATGAAAGAGATCAATAGCAGCTGATGATACTACTTTTTTCTTTCCAGGAGCTTATTCAAGAGCAGGTTGAGGTGAGTTGCCATTCTCTTTTCAAGTTGACTATAATAATGCCAAGTTTACTGCATGGACCAAAGGGACCAAGTGTGTTAAGAGTCAAATGAGATGGAATCCACTAGGTTTTCCTCAATTTTAGTTTCCTTTGTGTTACAGTTCTTCCTTTTTCTTATATTAAATGGAAAGTAAGATGATGTTCCCTTACTACTTTTAGCTAGTGCAGAGCACAGGAGGAAGAACACAAGGGACACTGCCTCTGACGTTTCTGAAGGTGTTAGCTTCCCAGGCCTGTCATGGTAGGGAAACTATACTTCTCTTTTTTCTTTTAACCCTTTTTTTCTCTGCACAACATCCTTCCTGGGGAAGTGGTTTCAAATGTGTTTGCAGGAATTCCAGGATTACAGACTGTGTAGGGATGTCTACATAGTGATGAAGAGATATGTTATGGTCAGCACTGTGAGGGACAAGCAGTACTGCTTTGATTTATCCATGTGTGGGCCTAACGTGATTTCCAACCCTCACATGAAACACAGATAAAGTTCTAAGATACACTCATCCATGTGAGCTCTGTACCATTCCAGTAACAGCTCTGTGAAGGGGCAAGGGGAAGTGTTGGAATCTGCTTGAGAGCAAGCAGGAAAAGACACCTAGACACTCTACCCCAAAAAACCATTTTTTGTTTCATATAAGTATCAAAAGTACTAGTTTAAGTGCGCCTGGGATCTTTAAAATATTTTTGGAAGTAGTGCAGTAAGAATTTACATCTTCTATGGGACTGTGCCTTTCTAGCACCTGGAAGTGAGCACTTCTTACAGGTGTAGACTGCAGTAGCTCTAGCCTATTGTGGCAGTTCCTGTGCTATATATTAACAAGATTATGCTGAAGGGGTAAACATAAGCCAAAAGCATCTATTTTCACTGCATCCTACAAATGGCAAGTAATATATAAAATATGAAATCTATTAATATTTTTATCTAAGAAAGGCCCATGGCTGAAAGGCAAATGGTCTTATGTGTCAGTGAAGGCTAAAGATTGCAAAACCATCTGAAATGACTCTCTAATGTTCTGTTTGGATTTCCTCTGGATGCCATTAATTGCTCACTTGTAAGAAAGGATTTATTGGCAGGGCTAGCATTCGGTCTTGGAACTGATGCCTGTCAGTGGCTGGCCCATAGAACCAGTAAAACCTATGGAACTGATGTTAGCCATAGTCTTGGTTTCATACTTCTTAATTTGTGAACTGGTTGTGTCTTTAGCCATGACACACACACAATTAAAAACAAAAAGTAAAGAAAATCTTACCATCCATCAGACTTGGGTTAGGTAAAAGTTTAGGCCATAGCAAGCTGATACTTACACAGCAGGCTGGTTAATTTTGCTAAGCCAAAAGTCTGCCATACTGCAGCCTCCCAGGTAATCTTTGGGAGCTGCCTCGTTTTCTGTGAAGAGCACAAGTGTGGAGGGAAGGCTGCTGGGAGGTTTGCATCCTCTTTGGCAGCGCCTGCAAGAATTTGTATCTTTTTTTCAGGCGCTATCAAGTTCAATGAACATTTGACTTTGGAGGAGAGCTGCAGGCTTATTGAAGCTTTATCATCTTGCCAGCTTCCTTTCCAGTGTGCTCACGGAAGACCTTCCATGATGCCTCTTGCAGACACAGAACATCTACAGCAGGACAAGCAGGTACTGTGCAGGACACAGATACACCTCTGATAATCCACACTCCGGATTAGCAGAGGCATGTCATGTATGCATGTGTTGGAACTAGAATGGGCCAGTTTGAAACCATCACCACTGGCTTTATCTTACTTGAATATTTTAGAGCTGTTATCTCTAAAATAAAACTTCAGGACATAAAACCTCTATCCTGCAAATACTTTAGCAAGGAACTTACCATATTGCATTTGAATAGTACATTGACTTGAATGGCATCCACTAATCTTAATCAAATACTTAAAGTGTTAGCAGGCTTTAAGTGTAAAACTTGGAAAACATAAATTCTGATACTCTACTAGTGGCAAAGAAAGATGCTAATTAAACAAACACCTGCTTCCCCAAAGTTTAAGATGCTATGAAATGAGGGGAAAAAAAGAAAAAATAGCAACGTTAAAAAAAAAAAAAGTCATTACTCCTTCCCTTTTGCTATTACTGTGCTATAATAAGTTATGAAATTGAATTCTTTTGAAAGTCAGGTGGGACTTTGAATTAGATATTAAACCCCCTTGGAAATTACTCTATTAGGGCAAAGAGTATGAAAGCATTGAAGCTCATTTACTTGGTTATAATTTAATGTTTCTTCATTTTTCTCCCTCCAGCCCAAGCCCAACCTGGCTAGACTGCGGAAGATGGCACGGGCATGGCACCTCTTTGGAAAAAAAAGAGCCTAATCAAAAAAAGCAGACTGTAAGCTGCAACCACCTGGTATTGGTGCTGGTATGAGCCAGGTCCTCCTGTTGTTAGACCTCAATGCCTTGTCTGGAGCCAAGTTTCTGAGCCACTGCAGTCGCTGAAGTTCTGCTCCAAGTACCGACGTAAGCAGCAGGGACCAGCCAGGAGAACATGACAGGAGGAGCCCACCCTTGTAGCCTGAAGAAGTGTCTTCACATCGAGGAATTGCATCATAAGCTGGCACCTTATGTCAGTGCTTGACATAAGAAGTTACAGCCATTCACAGTTACTAAAGTGGGGTTTTTTTGTCTGCAAATGCAGCACGATTCTGTATAAGAGAGACTTTATTTTATAGTGCTTTGAAAATGGGGAGGTATTTATTAATAAAATTAACACAAAGCTCTTTCCTTGGGCTCATGGCAGTAGTTGGAATGAAGACTGACCAGCTTCATAGTATGTGTAGGCCACCTCAGGATCAGAAACATTCTTTTTATTTAACTAGGCAATGAATGACACACCCAGCCATTTTCTCTAGCTCCTTGCAATTTGCATTCTTGAGTAAGAAATTTCTAAATCCTAGCATAGCCGCATCTTCTGAGGGTACAGAACCTTACCCCACAGAAGTAACTAAATAGCCCATGGCATTTTTTTACAACAGGCAGACTTTTTTTTCACAGGTTCAGTTCTGTTTAGTGTCTCAGTCTAAGGCAGAGGAGTAGAGTTCATTTCAAAACGGAAAAAGGTGATGTCTTTGTTTAATCACAGACATCCAACTTAAAACCAAATCAGAGATATATTGACACCTGCTCAATCAAAAGCAAAACAAGGAGTGGAAACTGCTTTCACTTGATGCCTTAACTGTTGTGGAGTATATTGTCATGCATTGATAAAAGGGACTAAGGAAAAGTGATCTGACTGACCTGCAAGAGCCTGAAATTTTCATGATCCATGCTGCCTATCACAAAAATAAAAAACTTCCCAAGTAAGACCAGATGCCCACCTAGGAAGATGAATCACAGTCACCCAATTAGTACAGGACAGGAAAGACCACCAGACTACAATCAGTGAATCAAGAGCTTGAGCTCTGCCTTCCAACATAGAGGTGAACACGCTGGCTGATGGAACTTCTGAAGGTCTGCCTTTCATCAGGAATGGAATTTCCATTCCAGCATTGTACAAAAAGCTGGTCTGTATTTCAGCAACTCACCAAAAATTGTCAGAAAACTCTATCCAAAATATCCCTTTTCAAGACAATTGCCAATGTATTCATATCACACTCATATGTGAAAGCACCCTTTAAAGCCTGCTACTGCATCATGGGTGCAGGCAACTCACTACACTGGTAAATTGCCTGTTAGTTAAAGAAACAAATATGGAAAATATGCTAAACACTGTAAATAGCCTTTATCACAGCATCTTTTGAAGTAACAGGTTAGACGCTCCAGTTACACGTAGACCTTGCTGTTTCAAAATGGAAATGGGTTTTAGGAGCTCCATGTGGCTTTTAACACAGCACAGATCAAAATCTGTGCAAGAGTTCTGCCTTCTGTTGCTTTTGGGTGGGAAGGACATTGCTGAGCAAATTCCTCTCAGCAACGTACACTTTAATTAGCTGTTGTATCTTTCTAAAGAGAAAGATAGGAGGAGTCCTGAGACTGACATGCTTCATGGCATTAGAGTTCATAGTCATCTGGATGGTAGAGCTCACTCATGAGGCGGTAGATGTAGGAAGGTGCGTTACCCCCAATGTTAGAAATGAAGAGAGTAATGAGCTCTGGAGGGACATAGTCAAACACGGGGCAGTGAACGTTGATCTTTGCCAGGATCTCCCCTGTAAAGTGAACAGCAGCAACATTAGGCAGAACAACTCAAAGGAACATTCAGCCTTCTGCACATCTTCCTGAGTCCCTGAAGAAACTGGCTATGCATATGCTACCCTGCCATCAGCAATGGAATTTCCTATTTTCCAACTTCCTCACTGATGTCACTGAATTACAGGTACACAGCAATCTTGGGTGGATGGCAGCACTTCTTTTGATAGGTTTTACTGATAAAAACTCCAGATCCTCCCAATTTACTAACTGCCAAAAGAAATGCCAGTATGTAATCAGAACACAAGAATCCCAATGCTGCGAAAGTTATTCTTTAAAGAAAAGCTCAAAGTCCGAACCAAAAAACCTTTGCCAAACCTGGTATCTTAATTTGAAAAGTCTTTGTCACATAGAAATAGGGCTCTGAAAGAGACTGCTGTCTGAAAATGGGCTTGGGAGCTGATGCCTTTCTAAAGATGGTGCTTGTGTGGAAGCCCACCGCAAGGATACTGGGTTTCAATCCAGTATCTCATAACCAAGTTTCAAGAAGTTAGCATGAGTTGTAGAAAGGAACAGAAGCCTTCATTGTTGGGCATCTGTTCTGTCCCACAGGAAACTGTCTGGCACCATTGTCACAATCCTATAATAAACCACTATTTCAGAGCAGAAGCAAAAGTGCAAAGATAGTGTTCAAAGGAAATCCTTTTTCTGTACTTTCTGTAACAGAAAGTTACACATAAAACAGAGTGGTTCCCAACATCTTTTTTTCCTGTATAATAGGAAAGAATTTTCTGTCTTGGGCTACAGGACAGTCTTGTGTTTAAATCTGTGTGAGGGTCTAGTGGGGAGTGTTCCTGCCAACGGCAGAAGGGTTAGAACTAGATAAACTTAAGGTCCTTTCCAACCCAAACCATTCTATGATCCTATTACAGAAAAAAAATATTAGCAGTTATAGCCTGAACCAGCTTGACTGGCCTGTATAAAGAAGCAGCAGTACCTTCTGTGAATGGCAGCACTTCCTGTGGTGACACAAACTTGTAGAATGAATCTTCTTCATTAGGGAACTGAAGGAGAAAGAGTACAGAAAAGTCACGAAAAAGAGACCACCTTGTTATCCTAGTGAAAACATACCCTGGGTGCTGGAAGGAACTAAAGCAGAGGAAGATGACTTGCCAGGTGACACTACATCTATCTACAATGATTACATAGCTCCTGTGCCTAGAACTTCTGTAACATCTACAAGTGAAAGGTTTTTCCTCGGGGCTTTCAGAGCTTTCTATGACCTGACTGCCTTTCTGCAAAGCCTAGGGAACTGGAGCAAAGAAGTGACTTCCTCATCTGCAGCTTCACCTGACAATACTGAAAAAGTACTGAGTGTAAGAAACAGTTTCGAGCATTTCTATCTACCCCCTCTGTCAGTACACAGGGTCTTTCAACACTGAACACAGAAACTGAAATCCACTGTGGCTGAAGAACAGTAAGGATGGTGATGTCAGTCTCTACTAGGCAGTGGTCTATGTCCTTATACCCAATACACTGCTTACTCAACATGTGTGGCAGAGAAGGGTGCTTCAAGGAGATCCTGAAGTGTGCTAGACAGCGGTGAGGATCTCCTCTTTGAAGCAGCAGCACTCCATGTGGGAGATGGCACGTTTACCAACCTCACCTTGGGACACATGGTGTTCTCCAACTTAAATCTCCCACAAACACAAAATCACCCCCATCTCTATGGAGAGCAGGTGCAGTCCTGCAGAGCTGTTGTACGTACCTGCGGTGAAAGCTTGAACATGGGGGCACACACAATGAGCGGAGTGGAGTGGTGTTTAGCTGCCAGTGCCAGAGTGTGTGTCCCACTCACAGCAATCAGGGCGCCGTTGGCCAGGATTGTCTTTGTACCAATGATGACCTTAAAAGGCAAATCAGCATTAGCTAACATGTTAAACAGCAAACTGGGGAAGGAAAGCTTCCTGGCTTGGATGCTGCCGGATGAGCTGGAGGAGGAGTCTGTGAGAACAGCCAGCCAGTGGCTGGAGTTACAGGGCAGCTGGATGCCTCATGTGTTTCATTTGGCACTGGCTCTGCACCAAGGTGTTACTCGCTAACAGCATGACTCCAGCATGGTGAGGCCAGCACAGAAAACTTGAGAGGACAAATGTATGCTCTACTGCAGGGAACACCAAACAGAAACTGGGCTGTGTTCCCTGCTGTTTTACAACCCTGCAAAAGTAAGCTTTGTACAAGTAATTTGACAGCTGGCTGCAATCTCGATGTAAAATGGTGTGGCTGGATTTTATTATAAGTACCTTTTTGGTTGGTGGGTTTGTTTTATTTTGTCTTTGGTTTAGTTTTTTTGTTGTGCTTTTTTTTTTTTTTTTGTAGTTTGGGGTGCCAAGTCTTCATCTCTATAAAGGTACAGAAGACAAATCTGTTTGAAAAGGCACACCTTGGTGATTCCCTTCACCACCCATCTTGTGCTCCAGGCAACAGGCTTCTTCCCTTTGGAAATGCTGCTTCTTGTTCTGTCTTCTTTAAAAACTGAGGCTAATCCTTTGAGGCTCTCGTGGCTTAGTGTCTTGTACCTGTGCTGCCTGTTAGCCACAAAGGCAGAAAAATCTACCAGCATGCAATTAGTCTCCATCATACTGACTTGGGCTTCCGCACTGAATCTCCACCCCAGCTGTAAGCAGGGCCTATTACAATTTTGAGTCTTTAGTGAAGAAATGCATCCATCACTTCTGGGACCTGCAGCTGGTTTGGGAAGCCCGAGCACCTAGCCTGCTGTGAACTCCCTCCTTCAATGGAGTGCTTCTTACCTTATTGACTCGGGACATGACAGCAAAAATAGCTGCATCACTCATGACAGTAGTTTCAATGTTCTCTTTAGACAGTCGGACAGCCATTTCATGACCCTAAAAAGAGGGAGAATCCAATTGGCCCCTGGACACAGCTCCTGCACTGCAGCTGTAGAGACATTAGCACTCAATTCTTGTCTGAACTGCAAAAATAGTGAGGGACACAAACAGAGCCCTTTCCCTGATGGACACGGGGGAGGCCAACGAGTGGTCTTCAGTCTCTCAACTGCAGAAGAACTTCCATAATGCTCCGCTTGCCTCCAGAGACAAGAGCTCAGTAAGAACACATGGCACAGCGCGGCACCTGGAGACAGCCAGCCTGGGCCTTACCTGGCAGAACGGCGCACACTCCGCTACAATGACCTGGAACTTCCTCTTGCGAGCAGCTTCCTTCAGGAACGCCTCAACAGTGCGTGAGTAGCCAATAGTCATGATCACCTCATTGGAGTGGATGTGCTCCAGCGCCTGCATAGCGATGTTATCTGTGGTGCCCTCTGTAACAGAAGGAAGCCATGGATGAAAAAGGAGCCAGGTAAAGCAACACTGGTGCTGCCAGAGCTGTCCTCCAAGACCATTTTTTACTAAAGCAATGCTATAAACACTGGTAGAGCCAGAGCAGCTTTTCTGACTGTTCTTTTTACCAGTGGAGAAGGACCACAAACCTGGCCCTTCAATACCCCGTGCTCCCTAGCTACTCATAGAAATAGCTGTACTGAATGAGGGAGGTGGACTGCGTCAGTGCTGCTCCAGATAGCACCATGCCCACACAACTAGTGGCAGAAACTCAATGGCTTTACAGTTCAGTAGCACCAGAACCACACAGAAAGGAGAAGCAGAGTAACCTGGGCCTCCCCAGAAGGGCCAGGTGCCTGATCTATCACAGGATCGCAGAAGAACATATCACCGTGCTTTGTGACAAGGGCCAGGTTATACATGCCCAGGGATTAAGTCCAACCTTGGCATACTTTTGATACAGTTTTCCAGAGAAGTCAACTTAAGACTTCCCAAAAGACCAAGACCACAAGCCAACTTACCCTCCACAATGTCCCACCCATCTCCCTGCAAGCCAAAGAGGATTTAGTATTAGTCCACGGAGCAGCAGGACTTCTACTCCTTAGTTCCTTCAGATTAAGCCTCCCAGAACCTTGCTGTTTTCTTTCCACGTAAGAGGAGGTGGAAGCATCAGTCCCATCCCATAGAAACTCCACTCTTGGGGCAGTTCAGACCTATCCCTACCTAGCTCTATTAGTAGCTCGTTAATCGCTTCAATAACATTAGCTCTGAGAGGTGGATAAGGGGTGCTGAAATCCTCGCTCAGTCCTCCGGAGGTCAGGAGCCTGTGTAGGGATTCTTGCTGGTCGCTTTCCTCACTGCGCCCATGAAGCCTGTGGGGAGAAGCAGCCCTTGAGCCTTGGAAAGAGCACAGCGGCACAGCCAGGTGGAGTACCATCCTCACAGCACACCTGCATGTGACCAGAGGAAGGAAAACCAGGCACAGCAGGCACACCACGCCACAGAGCTTCCCTGGCTGTCTCTGGCAGACAGACACTGAAGCTCTGCCAGAAAGCGTCTTCCTAAATTGTGTGCAAACACTGCAGCCCATAGGTGAGGAGCAGGATCAAAGCTGCTGCTCCAGTAGGATGGACCCTCCCAAGGTCAGAGCACAGACTGTTCTCACGCACCCACAACACATATGCCAAGCAGAGTTTCACTAGAGGAAGTATCATCTGCTACGCTGAGAATGACAGGTTTCCTTTGATGTCAAACTCACCGAACCTCCTTACAGGAGAGTTGGAAAAGGGAGTGATGGAAACCAAAGGGGTCTCACAGAAGCAACAGAACACTGCACAGAAGGGCTGTTCTGAGCTCCTTGGAGGGGTACAGGCAAGAGAAGGGTGCTTCACCTGCCATACTCCTCCCGAATAACCTTCAGCACTCGCCGCACCATGTTGCCCACAGTTGTCTCAGATGGCTGGGCTGCCGTCATCCTCCGGCCCTCTGTCCGTATCAGCTCCATGAGTTCCCCTGAAAGAGAGGAGGGCTTTGGTTACTGCTACCCAGAGCAGGTGTCAAACCAGTGTACCTACCCCACGACGGCCCAACGGCTGAGGCTGGCTCTGGTGCTGGGAACACAACACGCAGAAAGCGCACGGGGGCAGGAGCAAGAAGCCACCTGCGGAGCAGCTCGTTCCACTGGGTTTCTGTACATGAGTCACACGGACGCGACACAGCCTCTGAACTTACAGAAGCCCATAAGTCCCTCGCCCAACACCTCCGGGAAGCCAGGCAGGCTGCAAACGTCTGCGGTGCGGCAGGACAAGCACCGGGAACCCAGACCCCGCTTCCCCGGGCCGCTCCGCCTTGCTGCTCAGCCGCAACTCACGGCCGCGACCGGCGCGCCGGGCTCTGCAGCGGCGCGGCCCGACGGCCTCGAGGCCTCCCCGCCCTCTAAAGCCCATCCCCGCCGCCGGGCCCTGCCTCCGCCTTGCTCCCGGTGCCGGGGAGAAGCGCTCCCCGCGGCGCGGCCCTCACCGGCCCGGCTCCATCGCCCGTGCGCGACGATCTTCCGCAGCAGCGACAGCGTCTGCCGCGCAGTGTCCTCGGAGCGCGGCCGCTCCCCGCCGCCCCGCAGCCGCGCCACGAAGGCCTCGATCTGCTCCGACAGCTCCGAGCCGCCCTCGGAGGCACCCGGCATGGCGGCAACCCTCCGCTCCGCCGCACGCACGCACCACTTCCGCCGCGCCGCTTCCCCGTTGGCGGAGCCACCGACGTGCTCCCACCCTCCGGAGGCAGCGCTGCCAATGAGAAGTGCGGCCGGCTGCGGGCCGCGGCGGTGGCCGGGCTTGGAGCCGGGGTGGCGGCGCTCGGGCAGCCTCCCCGGGTGCGTGCCCCCGAGGGGGGCGCCGGGCACGGCCTGATTCCGGGCACGGGTCGGGAGCCGTGTGCCGGGCGGGCCCAGCCTGCACGGGCAATGCTGCGGGCCGGCGCCACGGAGGGTCTGCGCCAGGGAGCGCAGCGACAGCGCTGCTGGGCAGGAGGCGGGGAGCCAAACGGCTCTGCGGAGCAGCGGCGAGAGCCCGTCCGTGTGCAGCCATTTACTTTGGACCGTGCGGTGTTCTAGACGCAAAGAGCCAAAGCAAATGGGGTGGGAAAGGCGCAGTTCCTGGCAGTCCAGTTGTTCATGCTGGCAGAGCCAGAACCGGCCCTGGATAAGGCAGGAATGTAGCTCCTTTGTGTCTAGTTCCTGGAGCTCTGTGTTCAGGGAGCAGGCAGGAGCCACGGAATTCTCACTGCGGCGCTGCTTTACTCCGTGTCTCTGGTCTGTGTCCTGTTGTTTTAGACTAAGAGGTCAAAGCAGACTGGTTTATGCTGGAAGCTTTCAGCGGGTGCTTCACGCAGGGGTCTGTAGAGCTTTGGGTGCTCATCGCGTCCTTTTTGTACTTTGCCCGATGCTTTGGGGACTTGCCCTGCAGGCAGCTGTCACCCAGGGACTGCTGCATCTCAGCAAGATACCAAGAGCTGGTGCACAGGATCTCAAGGACGCACCGCTGTGATTTGTCACCCAAAGCCTGGGCTGGACTGAGAGCCCTTCCACACGTCTCTTCTCCTGCCGCTTCCCCAAGTGCCACTGTGTGCCTGGAAGCCAGAGACCCTGACAGCCTGGGGAAGAAAGCTCATTGCGTCCCTCTAACACCTGGCGAAAAGCCACATGTCTGGGCTTGCCTGGGTGTGATTTGGGGGTTGCTGCTGCCCCGGCTGGAAGTCAGTTTCCCTCCTTGGTGAGCTTGTCTTGTCCTTCACCTTTGGAGAGACTCATGGGGTTACAGCATTTGACCTGCTGGTGGTTTGGCTGTGCTGGCCCCACTGTGCTGACCAGGCACATCCTTGTTCCCTGCTGCCTTCTCTTCCCCCTTCTCCCCAGCTTTAGGGTTCTGTCTTCTTCCATCTTGCATGAATCGGAGGCTCCCTGGAGCAAGGTCTGCCCAACCCTGCATTTGAGCAGGGTAACACAGTTCCCCCTTTGCCCCTCTGTGCAGCTCATTGCAGTCAAGGCAGGGGTGTGCTGCCTGTGTCCGCTGCCTGTGTGTGGCTGTGTGCCGCTGCCATGGGGTGCAGAGCCCGGTGCCATGCCGGGGGGACCTGCCCTGGGATCGGAGCACACAGTCAACTGGCAAAATTAAGTTAATTAAAACCCATTGCTTCAGAGCCTTCCTTTGCTTGTTTACTTGTCTGGGTAGTAAATAGAGCAGCTCCGGGAGGTTAGGCAGGAGGGAGAAGAGGAAAGGAAACCGGACTCCGAGGTTATGACCTCCTTGTGGATGCTGGGCTGTTTACATTCCCTGCTCTGGTCCCAGTAACTAATGCAGGCCAGTTTCTTCTCAGGGCCTGGCCTAACTGCAGAGGATTTTCCCTGCTCACACTGTTCCTGCCCTGTCCTCACAGTACTTTCTGCTGGGCACTGCTGCCACAGCCAGCCAAAGACGGCTGGCAGTCTGATGTCCCTCGGGGCAGAGTCCTGCACTTGGTCTGCTGCCTTGTATTTCATGAATGAAAGCTTCTGAATGGGGATTTCAGGAGCTGTTAGCCCTGTGTAGCTGAGCTGAGCCAGAACCTGTGGCTCTCTGGAGAGCTGAAAGGCAAATCCCAGGCTCTGGCTGCTCAGAGGGACTGTGGTTACAAGACATCTGGTTGTTACTAGCCAGCAGCTGCACCAGAACCCAGTGGGCTAGGCAAGGAGAGCCCAAGAGGGCTCAAGAGGAGTGGGGATGAGGAGTGGCAGTGCGGGGAGTATGGGGCAAGGGGGGAGGGCAGCTGGAAAGATGCATGTTGGTGTCCTGAACTGAAATCTTGCCTGGAGCGCTGCCATGGTCACTGTGGCAGAGGCAATGTGTGTGTGTGTGTGTGTGTGCACCCTTGGGCAGCTGCAACGAGACTCACCTGGTGGTCCTCAGCTGCTGGGTGTTACGGAGTGGGACCCCCCTCTCCTGCAGTGGCCACAGGCAGCTGCCTCCTGCACAGCATGCTTCCCTTCCCTTCCCTTCCCGGGTATATCCGGGTCCCCTGGGGCAGAGTTGGCCTCTGTGGCTTCCCAGCTGGTTTGTGAGCAAGCGAGAAGGCTGACACACTGCAGCCGGTGCTGGCGCTGTGAGCAAAAGAGCTGAGCAGGGATGAGCTGGCCGGCCGAGCAAGGCAGCACGTCTTCTGGGCCTGCAGAGCTGCTGAAGTCTGGCTCATCTCCTCAGAGAGCTGCCAGCCTGGCCAGGACAGTGTCCTGCTCTGCGCCAGCAGGGATGGCTGCTGGAGACACTGCTTCCCTCCACCCAGTGAATTCTGCATCCCCAGGGGCTGGATGTTATCCTTCCAAGTGCTTGTGTGAGAGAGGAGAAGGCAGGATGGAGGCTGGGTAGAGCCTGGGAGCACGGGAACATCGTGTGCTGGGAGGCTGTTTGGATTAGAAACTCTCAGTGGATAAGTGGGCTGGATGAAATGCCAGGGAACGGAATCAAAGTTTGCTGAACTCTAGTAATTGGACTTGTCTGCAACACCCGGGTAAGCAGTGAGCTGCTCACACTCAGTGCAGGCAAAGGGAAGGAGCCAGCAGGCGAGAGCCAGCAGAGCTGTGGCCCAGCAGGAACAACAGCGGGCTGTCGGGATAGCATAGGCTGTGAGGACTGGATAGGTGCCATGGGCAGAGGCAGCACAGGGTTGTTGCTGTGTGCCTAAGCCAGTGGCTGAGCATGAGTGACTGAGATGAGGATGGCATGGTGCATGGCAGGAGGGGGCACATGACTATAGTCTTAAGGAGGAAGATGCACCAAAGGTATCATTGGTGTGACGTGGCTACTCTTCAGAAAGTCTATGCTAAAAGACCTGAGACAAAAATGGAGGGGTCAACTCAAGCCCAAAACTTTTAAAGCCCTTGTGTGGAGGCTGGGCTGTAAGGAGGCAGGAGTGAATCTGCTAAAGGACTCAGACCAGTGTTTCTGCATGCTACAGAGGAGAAAGTAGATCACTTAGTAAGTGAAGGGGATGGAAGTGATGGGCTGAGCTGTGTGCTCAATGCACGAGCTGAAAACTCAAGCTTCTAGGGAAAGAAGACAAAAAACCCAAACAAACAGCTGGTGATCAAAAGCAGGTATGTGCATAGTTGGACAGCTCAGCTCTGTGGGTCTGGAGGCGCATGCACACATTGCCTGAGTCATCGGCAGTTTTAGCATGCTTAAAATTCACTGCTGACACTGCAGGTATCAGGGCACGTGTTCTGCTGATCTTTGCTGATGACCCCAGTAACAACTGTCCCCTAAACTGGTCATCCTCAGGGAAGCATGGCTGCTGTAACCGCCTGGGTGGCCAAGGAGAAGCAGCAGGGCTTGCTATGGGGAGTTACAGGATGGATTCAGCACCTCGGGTTAGCGAAGGATTTGATGCAGCTCCTTGCTCAGCAGCCTGCATGTACATGTGCCTGTCTGCGTGGAGAGCAGCTGCTGGCTCATCCTCGTGTCAGCACAGCACCCACAGGCAGGCTGAGCCCATAGCCAGACCCTTGCGGTACTGATGGAGTCCACGCTCCCTACAGGAAATGAGTAGGTGGTTCTGAATCTGGCTCAGGACCATCTCCTGACAGCAAGTTTGCCATTCATGCCCCCCTCCTTTATGGAGCCTCAAAAATAGAGACCAAGGCTGGGAAGCAGGAGGGGTTTTCTAGGGCTCACTGTGGAAGCAGCCCAGGCTGGGGTGTCCCTTGCCCTTCCTGGACTCTGGGAGAGGCATGGGAAGGTGGTGTCCATCACCTCCCCTGGATATGGAACTTCACTCGTCACCTCGTTCATCTGTGGCAGTTCCCCAGGTCTCTTCTCGGGATGCAGGCAGCTGGAGAAGTCGGTTCAAAGGCCGGGCTGGTCAGGAAGAGGAGAGGGAAGTGTGGGAAGTCGCTGCATGTCATGTAGGAAAACAAGCCCCAGCAAGGGACGAAGCAGCACGGTGTGGGGCTGGGCAGGAGGTGCCAGCCCCAGCATCACTAATGGTGTGCTGGGCCTCCATACCCGGGAAAGGCTTTGGCTTTGCTTTGTCCCACCGAAGGCACCGGTGGCTCAGAAAGCTCGGTGGCACCGCACCCGTGCTGGCTGTGGCACTGTCACCACTCAGAGGGCATGTGGCATGCCTGCCGGGCCGGGTGGGAAGTGATGCCAGGACCATCCCTCTAGGCTGGCTTCAGAGAAGCCGCTGAGCAAAGCTGGTGTGGCTGCAGGAAGCCAGGCCCTTGGGGTGAGACAAAGCACGGCCAGCCGCTTTATGGTTACCAAGGGGTCCATGACACCAGCAGTCTGGGCTGCTTCCTGGTCACCGGCCAGCTCCCAGCAGTTCCTCCGCTCCTGGTGCTGCAGCTGGCCCCGGGCTCGCTTTGCTCATTGTCTGCTGCGGGTGATGGCAGTTATTCAGCGGCTGCCAGGTTTCATGGAAAGGGAGAGATGAGCCACTCCTCCGCCCACATTCTGGGAAAGCCTTTGGGATGAAGCCCTGCTGATGCACACGTTCACTCCTCGAAGAGGAGAGCGTGCTGCAGAGCCCTCATCCCAAAACCCAAATCCACCTCCCTTATCAGGCATGATGCTGGGAAGCAGAGTTTGGAAGCAGCCCTGGCTGCTGACTCTTTCCATACAATACCGGAGCCTGCTGCTCCCTGTCTCCTCGCCTGTTTGCCTTCCAGAGGCAGGCAGAGTCTCGCCATCACTATTATTTTGCTTTGTGTCAATATTATGACAGCTAAAAGCAGGAGCACTGCATCCACACGATAAGCAGCCAGAAGCTCTGGGCTGGGTGTGGAGCGGGTTCGAGTTTGGCAGGGGAGAAAAGTGCCTGGCAGCCCCTGCCCACCGGCTGGCTGGGCCAGGAGAGCTGGGAGGCGAGAGGCATGGCAGAGCAGCAGGTGCTCTGTGCCCGGGCCTCTCTCCTCTCTGTTCAATGCCTTTTTCCCCCGGGAGATGAAATATGGTAGATGTGCAGAGTATGCTTGGTTCTCCAGTGGAAAAGTAACCTCTGCCTCTTCCCTGGGGAGAGGGGCTGCTCTGCTGGGAGAACCCCATCCGTCCCAGAGCTGTCATACCCCATCCCTCCCACCCCATGTGGGCCTGGGGTGTTTCATCTCTGCTGGTAGTGGAGGGTCACAGAGACTGCCGCACCAGCCTGTCCTGGTCACAGCTTGTTTGGGCTTTCCCAACCAGAGAGCTCTGCAGCTGCCAGAAGGAAATTCCCATAGATTTCCTGGGGCCCGGGGTTCTGCTCCCACTCAGGGCTCCAGGCGGGGAGCTCATGCCGTGGGTGCTGCGTGTCCATCCCCTGCTTTCAGCGCCTTGTGTGAGAGGGGCTGTTGCTTTGGCGCTGTACCTGCCCGCCCTCAGGAACCCACTGACGAGACACTTACCTGTAGGCACCCACGTATGCCTGGGGCTGCGGTCCGGCTCCCGGTGCCTCGCCCTGCTGCAGGGCTCTGCTCCCCTGCAAACACCCGTGGCCTGGACCGTCCCTGCCACATGCAGCCACCCAGCAGCGTGCCCAGCAGCGGGTGCTCTCTGTCACCTCCCCACTGTGCAGTGCTGGCTGAGGGCTGGTCATTATTAACCCTCCCATCTGCCTGGGAAGCCTCAGCACTAAGCTAGCCCTGCACTGACAGATGGAGCGTTAGGCTGAGCAGCACTGGGTCAGCCAGCCATCAGTGTATTTCTGAAGCACAGGCTGGCTGTTGAGGGCTGCGGCTCGGGAAGGTCTCAAGGAATTCTCCTCGGTGCCATTGTCCCTGTGTCGTTGGGGATTCAAGCTGTGCCTGGGAGTAGCAGCCAGGCCTTGCCACAGGTTCCTCTTGCCCGGGTCTCCTGCTTTGAGCCCTCCTGGGTAGTGCTGGTGCCTGTCCCATGCTCTCCAAACCTTGTGCCTGACCTGGGCCAGCCTTGGTGCCTGGAATGCAGGGGGGGCAGATCCCAGTCTCCCCAGCACGGGGCCGTGCCGTGCTGTCAGGTGCCTGTGGTGTCGGTCACCGGTCCCTGGGGAGGCCGAACTCCCCTCCTGAGGAACGAAAACAAACAGCAGAGTTCCTGCCACGTGCGGCCGGGGCTGACTAAGGCCGGACGCTTCCTCCTGCTGCGGGCAGCAGCGGCCGGGGCCGCAAGCCACCACCATCATGGTGAGCGGCACGGCCCATTTCCCTCTATTGTCAGCCTCCCCCTCGACAAACACATCCCCCTGCGCACCTGGGCCGGGAGGAGGCTCTGACCCCACAGCCACCGGGAGCGAGGGATGTGCTGCCACCACAGCTTGGCTCTGGGAGCTTTTCAGGCCCCCAGTGCCATGCAGGTTGTCTGCAGGTTGTTTCCTTGGGGAGCTGCGCTGACCTCCCAGGGTCACTGGTGCAGCCTTGCGTGCCTGCAAGCCCACTGGTGAGCCCTGTGTTTCCTGGAAGAAATCAGCATCAGTCCCCTGGCAGAGAGGCCTGGGTTTCCCAGTGCGGAGAGGCTGATGCCAGGCGAGCCCCTCCCAGACCATGCCCATCCCCATTCCTACGTGCAGGTAGACCCAGCTCCAAACACCCAGTCGCCAGCCCTCTGCCTTTTGCCTTCTGTCCCCACTGCAGAGACACAGCCTGCAGAAGGCTGAGCTGGTTTATCTCAGCCTGAGCTACAAACCAAGTCCTCACTGCTCACTTACCGGGGAGCTTAGAGAGTCTAAGGGCTGAAGAAAGCAATCAAATGAAACACTGAGGGTGAAACACAGGCATTTTGGGATGAAAGGCTGGGGTAATGGGTTAAAGCTTAAATAGAGAAGGTTTAGATTGGATATGAGTGGTGAGGCACTGGAATGGGTTGCCCAAAGAAGTTGTGAATGCTCCATCCCTGGCAGTGTTCAAGGCCAGGTTGGA
>JBCJKH010014808.1:10000-20623 GCA_039877255.1 Loriculus beryllinus | reverse complement strand
CTCATTGCTGTGTCTGCGGCAGGGTGAAGAAAACCCCAGCACGGTCTTTGTATCCCATCCTCCACACCTCCCTCCTTTCCTTTTGCCTGCGGCTTCAAAAGGGCCAGCGAAGGACCGGGGACCTCCGCTGGCACTTTTGAAGCAGCAGGCAGAGGCTCTGGTCGAAGCCGAGGGCAGATATCTGACCGGATCCCCGAGGAGACCTTCCCCAGCTCATTGCTGTGTCTGCGGCAGGGTGAAGAAAACCCCAGCACGGTCTTTGTATCCCATCCTCCACACCTCCCTCCTTCCCGGACATGTATGGTGTAGGAGGGCTTTGTTATAGGGGAAAAGGGATCCCCGGCTCTACTGAGCACTCTGTACATGGGAGATCCCTGCTTTAGCCTCCCCCCTCCACGATATCGCTACCAGCCAGGAAAAGGCACCAGGGCTGTGTGCAGCACAAGATGCTAAACCTGGCGTTCATTAGATGTGGCTTTTATACCTTTGCAGTGTCAGTCCGTGTCGTGGTAAGGCAGACTAGTTAAAATGCAGCATTTGCTTATGCTGACGGCTGTTCTGGTGGTGACTACCCAATACTGTGGCAAATCCTTCTGTCGTCTCTCTCGACTCTCCCGCTGAGTCGAGATGGAAGTTGCAGCAGCACGAAGAGCTCGATATGGAGAAATCAGCGAAGACGAGTCCCTGCCCCAGCCCTTTTCCCTGCCCCTCTGGGCCGGATCCTGTCGCTCCTCGGTCGTGTATTACAGACATTTAGCCCTGTCTGGGGCGGGGAGGGCAACAAGTTGCGGCATCTCCGCTGGGAAAGGCAGGGAAACTTCGCGCCTTCTAAAAAGCATAGAGCTGGGGCCGTGTTTGCTGTCCCCACTGAGGCTCAGGAGCAGAAGAGAAGAGAGGCAACTGCCGTAGAGGTGAAACTCAATGCTGGCAAGATCTGGGGGCTGTGAGTGACTTCTCAGGGCAGGCGGTGGGCCTCCCCCTGACCGCTGGGCTGCCGCGGGCGCGGAGGGGACTAGCAGTCTAGTAGTCGTCGGCAGTTTCTGGAAGCGGTGTGGAATGACAAAGGGTGCACATCAACAACCGGATGGCAAACACATTCTAGAGTTCTAACCACTTAATTGCTATTAATCTTTCATAATCAGCTAAGAGTGAGCCAGGCGTGATTACGTGTTTCGCTCGGTTATAAGTCGAGTCAGTATTTACTCTCAGAACATGAAACCATATATAATTAGGAGGACGCTTTGTCAGGCACAAGTTTCTCATCCTTTTATTTCCCTGTATGCAGCTTCCTAGTGAAAGCATTGCTAACGCACTGAAGTCCTGAGAAATGAGAGATTATTTCTCCGGACATCTTTCAATTGGAATTCCCATCTCCCGTTGTGCTTCCTATTGCCATAAATGCAATGAAATTTTCTTTCTCCTCACGAAATTTTAAATAAGGCCGCCGAAAGAAAAGGCCACCTAAAGCTCAGGGTTTCGGAGCTTTCGGAGCTTAACAAAGCAAGATGCAACTCTACCCAACGAGAGCCCCTCAGTGTCCTAGAAAACAGTGTCTTTGGGAGGGTTTATGACAAACAACTTCAATTCTATAATGAGCCGTTTTGTGGAGGGTGTAGAAAACAGCACTGACTTGCACGGCAGGATATTATGCACACGGCTAAAAATAATGAGCTCATAAGGCAAGGTCGGATCTCTGAGAGCATCCGCCCATTTTACAAGTGACAGGACACGTCCTGCAGCCCCGGCCCCTGGGGTCGTGCAGGGCTCTATGCTGCAGCCCCAACCGAAGTCCGGAGCCACCCGCTGTCCCCGTTGCCAGGTGGGGACAATCCTCACCGAGAGTTAACTCAGCTACAGGCAGGGCTATGTGCCGCTGTTGCCGGGCCTCCGCTGCGGACACTACTTGCCTTCCCGCAGAGCCCCGCCGCATTACCTATTGACACATTGCACGGGAATCTGAGTAGCGCACGAAGTAGATAGCATCGCTGGCTGTGTTCTGCTCCCGAGTAATAATAATGAAAAAGTGGGGTTTGGTTACTTTTGTTTCCCCCTCCCTGAAATAATCTCATTTCCTCAGATACATTTGCTATGATTTAACGGAGCTAGGACTCCACTCAAGTTTTAGGACAGCCTTTTATTATTTGCTCTCTGTCTTCCGCCTGGTCTCTCCCAGGATAAAAACCCATAGTTTTTTCAGCTGTGTCTTTAGGAAGTAGCTTCTCTTGTTAATGTTTACTGTAGGGGAAAAAAATAAAAAGGAAAAAAAAAAAAAAAAGAAAAAAATAAGTAAAAGAAAAAGAAGGGGAAAAGGTCTACCAGGACAAACGGAGAAGGTAAACTAAGAGAAAAAAATCGACTTATACTTTCCTCAAACCTTCCCCCTTACACACTGTGTTCCGTTGTTACCTTTTAACTTGCGTGGACTTTTAATAGCTAAACAGAACAGAAAAGCTTTTATTTTCCCCTACCCGAATACGATAATGAAAAGCTTTAACAGCAACGTGTGGAAAAACGTTGAACTACTTTTTCCCTCCAGATCCGTGCCACAGTTTCTCATCTCTTTATTTATTTCAACCTTTAAAATTTCCATTTCGAGCCGGACGGAGAAAGTTTTCTCAGGACTCTCTGCGCCCTGGCCCAGACGCAGCGCTGACGGGCGGCGGAGCACTGCGGGCGTTGAACTTGAGCTCTAAGGTCACGGGCGGTGCTGGCCGCTGCCTGACTCCCACCTCCCCTCTGAGGCCGCGCGGGGACCTCGGGGACACAGATCCTGCCGCCGACGCGATCTAGGACGAAGAATGGTCCGGGTCGCTTTGCGACGGGAGGAAGGCTTTATTGTTTAACTTGAAACGTGTTTGTGTGCAAAGGCAGCTCCAGAAGACATCATGTAACCATTAAGCCCTCAAAGGGGGATGTCAGCCTGGGAAGTGAGGGGAGGGACGGTGCTGCCGGACCCGCGTGACTCGGGGGACAGCCGGTTCGCCCTGTGCCACTGCTGGGTGACATTTCAAGGAGAACCAGGACTGAACAGGAGGCAAACTCCCCGCGGGTGGCCCTGCACCACGATCTGAACCAGAGGGGAGAGTGGGGGCTGAGCTACAGCGTGATGCGTACAGAGACACGGGGAAATCGCGGTGCTGCCCTGCCAGGCGGCCTGCGGCGGACAGGGAGGGCAGAGCCCGCGGCCCCGCAGCGCAGTGACGCCGCAGCACCACCAGGTGGCGCCGCAGAGCCGGCCGCCGGCGCCGCCGCGGGCTCCGCGTTCCCCCCTACCCGCCCCGCAGGGTCCCCCGGGGCAACCCCGCTCCTACGGCCCCCACCGGTGCCCACCGCCCCCGGCCCCGCACCCTCGGAACCCGCAGCGCCGCCTGCTCCCCTCCGCGGACCGCATCCCAGAGACCTTGCGCTGCCACCGGTAGCCGCTGGCGTCCCGGGCCCTCGTTGGCAGCCTGCCACGCCGGGGAGGAGGAATCAGATATTCGTGTCCATTTTCCCAAGCACGCTCTGAGTCGTGAAAAGCTGGCCGAGGTGTTGTTTGGCTGATTTCATACGAACTTCATTTCAATCAGGTTGCGTGACCTCTTTTTCCCGGCTCAGATTTAATAAACGAGCACTGAACTGTTCTTTGATGCCTTCAGTAATAGCTTTCAAGGTAAAAGTGCAAAGACTTTTGGCCATAGGCCTAAGCAGCCATTTAAATTTACAAGAACAACTGAGTAAACAGCGTCTGACAAAACCTCGCATATTTCGGCGGTCTCTGAAACTTCCTCCCCCATTGCTCACTAATATCTCTCTAATGCCGGAGGTTCTTTAAGATGAGCTGTTGGTTTTGAAGTTCTATAAACATACGTCGAAAGATATTTAGGCTGTGCTATTGTTTTGGGGCAGAAAAAAAAAATCCACGATAAACATCATTGCGGTAAATGCCTCTAGTTTGCTGGAAATATAAATATCAGATGACTTGTTTATTACTGAGTTGACAGTTCGGGGTGAGCTGATTAACTGCATGGCAGGGAACAGTTTTGTTACCTCACATCTACTTAGTGGATTATTAACGTCTTTTATAACATGTTCTTTCCCTTGCATATGAGTGTAGCTATATTTTAAGATACACTGTATATAACCTAAGGTATCAGTATTATTAAAAGGTGCAAAATATAACATAACACTAATAAAGATCATTCACAGCCACACTTGCGTGTAACTTATTTTTCTCACAATGGGGCTTTTCCTTTAGTCTTTACCATCCACACCGAATAACATAAAATGCGTTCCCTCCTCCTTAGTGGTGCAGTAACATTTCTGGAGTGCAATGTTGTGCCGACTCTGGCTGTGCACATACAAGCACATGAGCGCCTCCGAGATGTGGCATTTCGGCTGCGGTTTCCGAAAGAACAGAGGGAAAGATGCTCGCCCTGTTACAGCCCTTAAGAAAACAGACGAGGGCGCCAAACGACAGCAATAAACCTGGCCGCAGGCTTCCGCTCCTCCTCCCGCGGGCGCGGCGGGGAAACGGGAGCTTAGGGACACCGGCCGGCCTGCGAATCCCCCGGCTGCCCGTTCTGCCGGGCTCTGTGGGTGTAGCAGCGGGGACACCCTGTCTTCCGTCCCGCAGGGAGGGCAGCGCAAAGCACACGTCCCCTTCCCGTCTGGGGGGAGACGGGGAACGGGGGGTGGCGTGGGGGTCTACCCTCCGCTTGCGCCCAGCTCCGTTCCCCTCCGCATCGTCCGCCGGCAAGGAAAAGTTGTTATTTACTTTTGTGTGGGTTTGGGGCTGTAAAACGCAGGACATCACACTGCAGTCTAAATTCACATTTCAAAGGGCTGACATAAAAGCCTCATTAATAGAAGGCTGGATTTTGCAAACAACGCCTAGAATGTTTCCCAAATATTTGGTGGAATGTTAGGGAGACTTTAACACATTATTAAAAAAAAAAAAAAAAAAATCTGACAAGTATCTCATTTTAGACCTATGAATCATGTGCAAAAGCACAAGAACTTAGGAGATGTATGTGACTAACATTAGCAGGAACAGCTCTCCTCGCAAAAAAATCAAACCCGCGTTTAATCACAGGAAACATTGAGGTGTTTCTCCAGGCGATGAAACTCAGCTCCTCAGAGTCTAAATAGTAGATGATGTGGGTGAAAAAAAATCACGTCGAGAATAAAGATTGGGCAGCTACCGAAGCGTACTCCAGAGATGCTAACGACAAAGGATTTATCTTCGTTTAAATGGTTGCCATCAGCGTCATTATTACTAGCAAAGTTATCACTGAAGGGAGACTTTCCGACTGTCACGCCTGCCGAGCGCGGCAGCCCGTGTTCCCTGCAGAGAAGCACCCGGGAAAGAGCGGAGGGATGAGCTCGCTGAGCCACAGGTAACTTTGGAGAGAGGGTGCTAGAGGTGGTATCTCTGCTAGCTCGAAGCCTGCGGGCACTAAACCCCCATCACTTATTTCTATTGTTATTTTTAAATTCTTCGAACGCATAGACATTCCTGGTGGTGGGGAGGGAAGAAGGCGAGGGCTGGAGAGAAACCCTCCGGGAGGATGGAATGGCACGACAGCGGAGTGTTTGAAAATCACGAATGCATTTAGTGTCCTTCTGTTATTTCCCTCCATCACACTGTACAACAGCCAGTGTTGTTCCAGAGGGGAGAATAAATCGAAGGCTAGCTTCATCGATAAGCAGGATTTTAGAAAGTAAAAAAGAGATTGTATTTAAGGATGCAACGAAGAAAAATACTTTCGAATTATAATATACTAGATTAAAACAAATATTTTAATTTCCAGGATAGATGCGCGCCAGCAGCAGCGGTCTTACTAAGTCTGGGTATAAGGTTCGCGGGTGTGAGGGGGTGCGTGGGGGTGTCAGGGTAAATTCCTAAATAAAAGTACTAATGTGGTCTGGAAATGGGAGGGAAGAGCAAAGAGATATCAGCGGCAGTAGGTTCTCGGTCCTCTGGTCCTTTCCCAGTATTTCCTCGCTTTGTGATCTAAAATCCACCTCAGAAATAATAATAAAGAAAAGCATTATCTAATATTTAGCATGTAGTTCTGTCCGAGGACAAATGAGAAAGAAGCTGCATCATTAGGACCTAAAAGGCAACAAAACAAAAATCAGAGCATAATGATGCACCTAAATGAAGGGGGAAATGTTGCACAGCTCATTTTATTAATCAGACTGTCAATTCCACCCCAGAGGCCAAACCCCAGAGCAATTCAAGCAAGATCTGATCAAGCTAAGGACAAGAGCTTTACTCCTCACTTCTTGTCTTTCTTTCTTTCCACCTGGATATATTTGTCTGCTCTGAAGCCGCCTTCATTATCCACTGACAGGAGCTTGTATTTATTTGCTTATAAACCTGTTACAATAAATGATTATTCGAACAGCGTCATTCGTACCTTAATGACGAGCACCACTTTTTGATGAATGACATTTCGGGCTAGAAAGGATGTATGGGTCATTTTGACCAGTCATTCCCTCGCTTTGGCATCCCACAATTTTTACACCTCCCTCAAAAAGAGATAATAATATTTAGAGACACTTGCCGGGCTGAATGTGAATTAGCCCCTGCTGCAGCTCATCATTAGTACAGGACCAGCCCTGCAACTTTGACATTTTTTATAAAGCTGAGATGATGGAAAGAATAAGAAAAGAGATGATCCTGATGGAGAGAGGGCTGCACAGCCCTACAGCTGGCAAAAGGCTCTCGAATTTGTCAGACTCAGCTGGAAATGCGGTGCTGGAGGCCCTTGAAAATTCTCCGCACAGTGGTCGCCTCAGCCCGAGACTGACTGCCGCCTCTCTGCACAGCGCTATAGGGGACATCTCCGCCAAAGGCAAATTTGAAATAGACACTTTATTCAATCTTCAGCATCCCAGCAGTGAAAGTACCGTCTCGTCCGAAATCCCGCCGTCGGAAAGCAGGAAGAAAATCAACCTTTATTCCGAAGTTGCTCAAGAGGCAGATATGAACAGTGATGTGGAGGTGGGCTGCTCCGCGCTCCGCTCCCCAGCCAGCCTCACTTCCTCCCAGCTGAAGGAAAACAGTAACAAAGGTAACTCTCCCTTTATCATCTCCATCTAAGCCCCGCACTTTGCCAGCCGGCTTTAAAAACCAAAGCAAACCCACCACCACCGCCAAAGTTGCTCGCCTCTGCACGGGCGCTCTCTCTTCTGCGAAGACAGAGCTTCAGGCTGTAAAATATTATTGCAATTACTGCGCTATTCCGATAGCCGAGACACACTGCCCGGGTACGTGCGTGTGTGTGTGCATGCCCAAATCCATTGCTATACAGATATATATCCGGAATATATGTGGGCAAAAATATCCACCCATCAACATTTAGGAAAAGCTTTCTCCTTAGTTTTCCTCGCGCTTTTGGAGCTCTCCGCGCCTCTCGAGCTGTATATGTGTGTATATACAGACATAGATTAAATTAGAGAGAGAGAGAGTGGAATGCGAGGAAAGTGCTCGTATTGTCTGTGTGTGTTCTGCTCTGTGTATGTGCAACGAGCCGTCTGTGTCCACCTCGGGTAACTGGGCATTGTTCACTTTTTCTTTGCTTGTAACAAGGGGTTTGAAACAGCCTTGTATCCTTCCCAACGCTTTGCGGGGCATGGGGACGGACGGTGGTTGTTATTATTCCTGTAATTGGGGAGGGGGAGCCAGGTGAGCAGTGGCTTTCCTATGGGCCACAGTGCATGCCCTTTTTGCTCAATGTGCCAGGGAAAGGGAAAGGAAGGTGTCCTGGACTTAACGATGGAGGGGGGGAAAAAAAGGCTTTTATGGCTGCTTTTATTTCTTAAGTCTCAAACGACAATAAGAACCGCAGTGGAAGGAGAAAAAGCCAGAGCCGAGCCCTGGCTCCTAGCAGCCAGGAACAGCTGCGCCAGCCCAGGCCAGCACCCTCGCCCACTCTTCCCAGGGCTCGGCCATCCTGCAGTCACCAGCCCCTACCCCTTTTTGCTGAGAACAACTCGGTTATAAAGTGACTCAAAAGGAAAATAATCAAATCCTTCCCAAACAAACCCCCAAACTCAACCCCATCCCCTCCCCAATCCGTCTTTATCGATTCGATCAGGAGCAGTGATTTGTAAGGAGGGTGGTTGGCCTGAAGGACGGGCGCTCAGGGCCCGGTCCGGCCCGGCCGGGCTGTTGGAGGCCGCCTCGTTGCCCGCTCTCACCCCATACGCTCGCCCCGCAGGCTACGCGGAGAGCAGCCCGGCGCCCAGTACCCCCGCCGCCACCGCCCCCTCCTCCGCCGGCGGCATCGGCAGCCTACACAGCGGCGGAGCTCTGGGCGGCTCGGCGGCGGGGGCCGACCAGGTGCGGCGGTACCGGACAGCCTTCACCCGCGAGCAGATCGCCCGCCTCGAGAAGGAGTTTTACCGGGAGAACTACGTGTCACGGCCGCGGCGCTGCGAGCTGGCCGCCGCCCTCAACCTCCCCGAGACCACCATCAAGGTACGCCGCGCCCCGCGCAGCCCCCTGAACCCGGCGCACCCCGGCTCTCTCGAGCCGGCAGCCGGCTTCGCTCCGGGGTTGAGGGCTCGCCAGGCCCGTAGGTGCACTCATCCCTTGTGCTAGTTTGCTTGCTCCACACCTAACGCTTTTCGTTTGATTTTTAAGAAGTTGTTGTTATTTATTTTCCTTATCGATTTTTTATAGCGTTAAAACATTTTGTAAAGAGAAGAGGGGAGGAAAAATAAACGCAGCTATTAAACACAGGGGGATGAGAGCGTCAATATCTTAAAGGCATAGCCCTGCGTGGGGGAAGGGGGCGACTGAAGGGGAAATGTTTATTCAGACCGAAGAGTCCCCACCAGACCCAGGGGACTGACTGTGCCCACCGGTCCCCTCGGGCAGGGTCACAGGCTACTGCCCGGGCAGGAGAGACGTCTCCTACAAGCGGTATGGCCACAGGCCGCGCCGCCTTGACGCTGGGTGTCGGTGGGTGCCCGGCAGCGGGTGCGGTGGGATGCGGAGTGGAAAGGCGCTGAGGCCGGACTGTTGCTTGTCTCCCCGCGCAGGTGTGGTTCCAGAACCGGCGGATGAAGGACAAGAGGCAACGCCTGGCCATGTCTTGGCCTCACCCGGCCGACCCCAGCTTCTATACCTACATGATGACCCACGCCGCGGCCACAGGCAGTCTGCCCTATCCCTTTCACTCCCACGTCCCGCTCCACTACTACCCGCACGTCGGGGTCACCGCCGCAGCCGCTGCCGCCGCAGCCTCGGGGGCAGCCGCCGCGCCCTTCGCCACCTCCATCCGCCCGCTGGACACCTTCCGGGCCCTCTCGCACCCCTACTCCCGCCCGGAGCTGCTCTGCAGCTTCCGACACCCCGGCCTCTACCAGGCACCGGCCACCGCCGGCCTCAACAGCAGCGCGGCCGCTTCGGCGGCGGCAGCGGCGGCGGCAGCAGCAGCTGCGGCGGCGGGATCGGGGCCGCCGGGCGGCTCTGCGCCTTGCTCCTGCCTCAGCTGCCACAGCAGCCAGACGGCGGCGGCGGCAGCTGCGGCGGCCTCGGCGCTGGGTTCACGGGGCGCCGCCGCCGCCGACTTCCCCTGCACGGCGGCGGGGCAGCGCTCCGAGAGCGGCTTCCTTCCATACTCGGCCGCCGTGCTCAGCAAGGCCGCAGTCGCCTCTCCGGACCAGCGGGAGGAGGCGCCGCTCACCAGATAACTACCGCGCCCGGGCCCGGCGGCGGGGGGTGTTTTGTACAGGGGTCAGGGTTGGGGGGGCGGGCCGGGGAGACCCCGGGCTCGCCCAGAAAGTTCCGTCTATTTTTTTATTGCTGACCGGCGGGGAGGGCGCTCCGCGGATCTTGCGCCCCAGCGGAGGGGGCCCCGCGGTGCGCGCTGCCGTGCAGTGCCCGGTGCCCTGCGCAGGGCTCCGCGGGGCTGCGGGCGGCGGGGCCAGCGGGCGCAGGGAGGGGGATGCCGCGGAAGGGAATGTGTTTCTTCTTTTTGGGTTGTTTTTTCTTTTTTTCTTTTTTTTTTTTTTTTTGTTTTTCCTTTTGGTTGTTATTTCGGTTTGAGTTCGGCGAAACGGACAATGTCTCGTGCGACGAGCGGTAGCTAATGAGGCTGCCGCTGCCGGGCCAGTAACGGGAAGGGAAGTGTGAGATTGACAGGATGGGGAGAGGCATTTTTTTAAACTCACGCTTTCTAACTACCATCATCCACACTATCTGGGAAATACTTGAATCTCTTTAGGTGTAGGCTGCTGTCCTGAAGCATTTACTTTCCAGACACTTTTCTAAATCTAATTCTTTTTCTTCGCGTCTTTCTCTCCTCCCGGTAAAACGGCTCTTGGATTTATTTCTCACGCATCTCTATCGCGTCTTTGCCTCTGAAAAGCCACCACTGGGTAACTGAGACCTGCTATACCAAACCACTGCTACTGGAGGGACTTCCTTGAACTTGAAGAAAGGCACATCAAAAACCACCAGTGTTACTGCCATGTCAATTTTGATGCTAATAATGTGCAGATTATGACGAAAATTGCCAATCATGTTCTCTGATGGACCTCCTTTGAATGTGGAATTGGAAAAAAGTTCCCCGCACAGAGACCTGCTGTCAAGTACTAACAACCCGCTAAGGGAAGTCATTAGAA
>JBCJKH010014808.1:0-5000 GCA_039877255.1 Loriculus beryllinus | reverse complement strand
AGAAAGGCGAAGGAGCTGCTCTGTGCTGCCGGGGGAGTGGGGAGAGGTGTGTGTGTGTGTGGGGGGATGTAATGTAGCTCTGTGGGTATGTGCGTGTTTTAACAACAATAGGCAAAACCCGGCTGGAAACACTCCCGTGAATTCGCCAGCAAATTCCGGCTCCCTCCACCAGAGCCAGCAAGTCGCTTCGAGGGAGCACTTCATGTTTTCGAGAGACGCAATTAATTACTGTCCTCAAAGAGAGACTTCTGATAAGTGTCCTCTACTTGGGCTCCGTTTAGGGCTCTTGACTCATTATCTATGAGTGGTCTTTGTAGGAGGAATATTAGATGCTCGGGGCTGACACTCGGCTTTTACATGCTGTACAATAGACGCAGTGGCAGGGGGAAGTACTAATTACCTTCAGGCTAGCTAATAACGCAGTTTTCCAACATTACCTCTAACGGGTTGAAGTTAGTAATCAGCAAGAAAATCATCAGCAGAAGCTGCTGAGAAATCAGGGACACACATGGCTCTCGACAGGTCCGTGCTAATGGAAGACGATCAGGGGGAGGAGGAGGAGATCCGACCGACCCAGCTTTTCAGGAGAACTTGAAGGAGCAGTTCCCCGCCCGCTGGAGGCATTAGGCCTGGCACACAGGGACTTTTTTAGGCGTGTCGGGTTCGTTTGATAAACCTTAGAGCCCTCTCCTCTTCAAGGCCTGGGCAGAACATCATTGAGAATGCAGAGTTTATCCTTAACCCCCCCATCTGAGGCTGGCCCGGTGCCGGTGTACCCCAGCAGTGGGCTGGAGTCCTCCTGGGGAGAGGGTGCCAGCCCCGTGGGGGGTCTCGGGAGGGGGGCACACAGAACTGACCTGGCTTATGACCCCCCGCCTTGAGCGTTGAACTCCAGGGTGATTAGGAAGAGGTCCTCTCGCTCCTGTTCCGTCATCTGGCGAAGCCATTTAGTGTTAATTAATCCCTACCAAACTATAAAACCAGAAACAACCCTCCTTTTCCATGACAAGAAAGTATATATATATATTTATAGTGTTGATTTTCTTATGAGACAGAACAGGAAACTGCAGCTCCCCTTTACGTGCTGCCTCGGCCCCTTTCCCGGCAGGATTGCTTCCTTTCCAGTTCTCCCTTTCTCACCGGCTCCACTGATCCCAGTGATCAAACCGAGCACTTCAGCTCCGGGAGGGAAAACACCAAGGCCCGGCTGAACGCCCTGCTCATCCCTAGCCCCTCTAGCCCAGGGGCACGACCACCAGGGAGGTGACAGACTTCACAGTTTTGAGCCTGTTCCTCTGGCCAGGCGGGGACAGACGCGGAGGGATAGGGCAGGGAGGCGGGCAGGGAGGCAGTCAGGAGGTGCGGGAAGCGGTCCAGCCGGTTCCCCACGCTCAGGAAACTAATCCGAGGGAGTACACATGACAGAGAGAAACTTTCTAAAGCCTCGGTGTGAGCAGAGAGACCGGTGAGACTGACCCCGGCTGCACCGGAGAGCAGCGGCTCAGCCTCCGGTCCCCGGTGCGCCCCGCACCGAGGGGGACCCCCCCGGGAGCACGCTCGGAGCAGGGCAGAGGGCTGGGGCCGAGCACAGTGCTCGGAGAAGTGGCAGGTGGAGGCGAAAAATGCCGAAGAGAGTCCCGAAGAGGCGGCAGTGGCTGCGTGGGAGTGGGCTCTCCCCCCACGGTCTGGCACAGAGCGGTCCTGCGTAGCTCCTGAACTCGCCGGGCGCCCTTCCCGGATGGGAGCACAGCTGGGGCCGGCGGCGCGGGGCTCTCCGGGGATGAGAGTGTCCCTGCCCCACTCGGGCTGGTGCCGGCCCACGGGCTGGTCCACATCGCCCCGCTCCGAGGAGATCCGTCGCGTTGCGGCTCTCCAGTGAAACTCAATTATAACGGCTGTGATTACAACGATATATCTTCACCGCGCTCCCCATGCTCGGGTGTCAAGGGTAGTGTTTTAGAGAGGGTGCAAGGGGCAGCAATTCATACGAGAGAGCTGACAGTTCTTTGATGTGAAAATGATGCTCTGGTTTTTACTCTAGAGTGCACAACCGAAGAAAGATTACACTGTTTAAAAAGAGAAATTTAAACCCAGATGATAATAGTAACGAGCCAAGGAGACGAGGTAGGGAAGTCAATTTTACATCTAGAAAAGCAATCTCTGAAGGCCTTGTGCAGCCTGTTGGGTCTAAGCGAGTGAAACGAAGTTCCTGATAAATCATTAATCATGGATCTTTGCAGCTGAAGACAATCATCCCCGCGTAGGGTCTCATTATCGCCGACCCCCGGTCCGGGGGACTTGCGGTGCTCCTACATCCGGACTGGCATCCCGGGGTTCTCCCACTCGTGCCTTTCTTTCACCAAGAAGGACTCTAATGACAGGGGAGAAAACAAACAACCCAACATCATCTTAGCTGTTTTATTCACAAAATTATGCGAGGCACAGATTGCGGCTTGAAGTCCTCCTTGTTTTATTTTATTTTATTTAAATTTTAAATAAATAAATGTACATCCGCACACAGAGAGGGATGTAAAGCAGGCCAAGCTGCCCGTCGCTGCTGTCCTTCCCGGCCCATCCCGGCTCGGGCCCAGCCTCCCTGCAGGCAGCTCCCCTGCCCTGCCCGCCCTGCCCTCGCTTCCCACGCTCCGCACTGGAACGGACACACGGTACGTTTCTTCCAAACGCACCAGCTGGTTGAAAGCCTTCCTTTTTTAACCAATGGCCTGGGATTATTAACACGTTATTAGAACTCCGATCAGAGCACACTACCCAGCCTTTTCAGCACTCTCAACACCATTTTAATCCACCTGACAGACACCCAGCTCCATAAGGCTGAAGTCTCCTCCACCCCTAACACCTGGCACATACATAATCCCCCAACTCACCGGTCCCATCCTGAATTCGAATGACAAAATAGCGGCTGGAATCCGTCACAGTCTCTACTGCAATGCCAGGGTATTGATCTATAGGAGCCTGGGCGAAGAGCTCTCCTGCACACAAAGAACTAGGTGTTAAGAAGAGCAACCCTGCGGTAACCATGGCCAGAGCTGCCATGCACAGCTCTGAGCAGGCTTAGAAGCACAGGCTCATAAGCAGCAATCACGGTTGCTGTCTTGTCAAGCCACAGCCTTTCCCTTACCTGAAACCTTATCCTCCAGTTTTATGTATGCAGTTTTGCCTTTGGAAGTGACACGAAGCCGCCCCGTCCAGTCTGGATGGTCCAGTTTCCAGTCAGATGCCCTGAAAAGATAAGCAATTGTTCACTGACCATCAACCCCTTAACTTCTGCCCAAACATCTTATCAAAAGCCTCTGCTCCCACACCTTTAACACGTGCAGCTGCTTTACTCCACTTCTCTCCCCAAACTATACAGAGGGTCTCAGTTCCTCTCTGTTGCTGCCAACTGACACACTTGGCTCTGACTGGCCTCTCTTTCCTCCGAGAAAATGGAAATAGATAGAGTCCAGAGAACAACTCTGTCTTTACCTTTATAAGCTTGCAGAAGAGGCGAGACAAACTCAGACGCTCACTTAGAACAGTTAAGCCAAAAGCGACCAATAAGTGACTTGTGAGCATCATGAAGACCACAAAAATTAATTAATGGCATGCTGAAAACCCACTCCATTATTCTACCCTATTGTTATAAAATAGTATCAAGTACTCGAACCTAGAGGCAGCTGGCTGACACTAGGTAAAACATCATACACACAATCATCTTGATTACCCCATTAAACTCAGACTGTTGTGAAGGGGAAAAAAGTGAGAAACCCCCCAACTTACAGGCTTTTACAACTGAAAACAAACATCTAAGCCAAGCACAACATCCACAGCAGCAACAGCCTGCCAGGGTCTGGATTACCACCAACACCCATCAGCTCCTCGGAGCACAAGCCCCGTCTGTTCTCCAGCAGGTCTGCGGGCACAGCTTACAAAGCCACACCGCACCGGTTTCGGTCCATGACAGAAAGCATTTCTAACTCCTGCTCCTGCAATCTCGTCTGAAAAAAATCACGCTGAACACTTGGCTTCCTCCTCGCTGCTGTGAGAGCCAACGGGCCAAATTCAACGTGCCACGCTATCGCCTTCCATCCCAGAGAACCGGGCACATTAGGAGCTAAGGCTGGAGGAGCAGGCTGCTCAGGTGCCCTCACCTCCTCCACACGAGCAGCGCCTGCTCTTCCACAGCACGGAGCAAAGGCTCCTGCTGTTAGGAGCGGACAACCCACAAGGGACAGCTCCAGCCGGTACGTCCCCAGAGCGGCGGCCGCTGGGCACTCAGTAAAGCCGCAGGGAACAGGCCGGGTGTGCTTGCGGCCGCAGGCCACGGCTTCCCAAGGGACGAGGGCACCTTCGCCCTGCGGCCCAGGCTCTGCGGCCTGAGGCCCCATCCCCGCGGGCAGGGGCTGGATGTGCCGGGCCGGGCCGTGCCGAGGCAGGGCGATCGTAGCCGCCGCACGCTCGCTCGCTCCCTCACCTGTAGCCGCGGTTGGAGGTTCGCGGCGGGATGCGGTAGACGTTGACATCGGGCTTCACGCAGAGGACGGACTCGTACTCCAGCTCAGCCGCCGCCATCTCGCCCGCGAACCTCAACGACCAGGCGAGGAGCGAGGGGTGGGAGCCTAATAACCCGGGGTGCTTCCGACCGCCATCTTTGATGAGGGCAGACACCGCCTAGGGCCGCTGCGGCGCCGGGCAGGAAGCGAGGCACTTCGGACTGGTGGAGGAAGGCATCTTAGATCCTGGCGGCTAAAGCGCGGGGTGGGGAGGCGACCATCTTGAAGCCGATTCTGACACAGCAGCCGGGGCTGGCACCATCTTGGACCCTGGCAATTCCCGTGCGGCAGCCATGTTTGATTCGGGCTGATGAAGTGGTGCCGGGCGCCATGCTGGAGCCGGGCGGACGGGGCGGAGCCGGGCGGGCTAAGGCGCCTTGAGGGGACAAGGTGGCCGCCGTGGGCACTGGGGAGGCCGTGAAGGGCAGGGCGGGCGGCCCTGCTGTA
>JBCJKH010014807.1:0-13021 GCA_039877255.1 Loriculus beryllinus | reverse complement strand
CTGCATACAACTACATTTGCAATAATAAAGTTAATCAATTTCTGAATTTCCATTTAGGGAAGTGCTTAACTTACAGTATTTCACACCAGCATGAAAACTGGCTTATATCAAAGCACAGACACTACCCATACACTACAAATTCTCTTAATTTCTCACCTCATGTAGCTAAACACTTAAAATGCACCTAAGCTACTTAAAATGTATCAGAAACAGCACAATACCTGTACGTCTTTTGGGATATAATTTGGATTGCGTCCTAAATTACATTTTTAGGAATATGTATTTCATCACAAAAGTTAATTCAGATTTATGAAATCTGAAATAGTTAAACAGCTGACTGCCAATGGGATTATCTCAACCCAAAAGGTTGGGGGTTTTTTTCACTTTTGCCCTTCCAATTCTCTTCCCAGTCCCACTGCTGTGTGAGTGAGCAACTGAGTGTGGACTTAACTGCCTACCAGGATCAACTCATCAAAACAGCCTTCTCAATGGAAAATCAGATTTCAATTTTAAAAGCCTGTTCTAAATTAGCTGTTAGTTACAGACTTTTTTTTTTTTTCTGAAAAACAAAAACAAACCCCAAAAGCTCAATGTTCCTGAGCAAGACACAGAAAATATTTGTTTGAAATCAGTGAATTTTCTTTGAAACTTTCCACATTTAAAAACAAACTTATACAACGTTTTCATGGTCATAATAGGCTTTCTTCAGTAAAAACTCAAAGTTGAAGCTTTTAGAGTGTCTACAGTGTAGGTAGCATTTCATGCTCAGGGTGTAGTTATCTGACCCGGTTTTATTTCTACTTACTATGAAACAAATTATACAGAAAGAATGCCTGAATCTTTTTAATCACTATGAACAACCATAAGATACTGTAGAAGTGCGTATCTACAGATGCTTATAGATCATTCACGGGGTTTAAAAAAAAAAAAAGTTAATTACATTTCTTTGCAAAAACATTTATTTCATAACAACATCTGTCTCCACCTGCTGCTTATAGCAGATATGTCCTTATTTTTTTACATCTTTATCCTGCAATTGGAGGGCTTAGCCTTTCTCTAAGGAATACACTTGAATGGTTCCCTACATTTTTCCTTTCCTTGGCCAATTTCTTCTGAGTATTAAAAACCTCCCACATAAGGCCAAGTTACCACTGTGATCGAACTGTCCTGTAAAGGCACGGTAAGTTTAAACACTGGTGCTCAGAATATTTTTTCTCTTATGAATTTTATTTTTATTCTAAGTGGAATCACCTTTTGTTCTAAGATGCTCATTTTTCAACAGGGTGAACTACTCATTTTCAGGTTCCAAAATAATTTTTATAGGTTTAGGAAAAAAAAACCCAAGCAAATAATAAAAAAAAACAAACTAACAAAACAAAACCAAAACAAAGCAAGCCCAACAACAATTGTTGCTGATAGAATAAAACTTAACAAATCTAAATGTTCAGAAGGACATATAAAAAGGACATCAGAAGAGGCATCCTTGACTTATGGTGTTAAATGCAATCTTAACCATTGACAAACAGCAAATCTCTTTTAACAGTAGGCTAAAACTATTGCCTCCTCTCAGAGAGTATTTTAACAGTTACAATTTATAATAAGATATGTTGGTGGTCCCATGAGTAAAATCTGAAACACAACATTAAAGCAAAGAAATAATAGCTTTTTCCTGGTAACAGGATAAGGAAGCAGTATACTACAGGTTAAAGTAGTTGCTAACATGCATCTTTTATGAACAACGGTGGTCATTGACAGTAATAGTTCTGAATTGCAGGCTGCTGTGAAGGCTATTTAAGATCCAGTCTATCATTCTTTTTCTTTTTTTTACTACTTGCAGGACAGGAGGTGCAAATAGATGAAAAGCTCATTAATTACCACCTGGGCAAAACAGACTTGCAGTGCCAAGTTTATATTAATTAATTTCAAGCTAATTAATGACATTCATAATTTAAATTTATTACCCTGCTCACACACCTTTTCCCCAGACATGGCTTCATTCCTTTATTCTCAGCTCCTCTGCCTCCCTTCCCCACATGCCCCTGGAGAAACAGGGAAATGGACGTTGTGGTCACTCCATAACATTTCATCTCTGCCACCCCTTCCTCCTCACACTTTTCCCATGATCCAGCATGGGGACTTCCCACAGGGTACAATCCCTCACAAGCTGACCCAATATGGGCTTTCCACAGGCTGCAGCTTCTTTCAGTGCATTGCCACATCCTGTGTTGGAGAGTCCTTCACAGGCTGCTGTGTGGATATTTACTTTGCCATAGTCCTCCATGGACTGCAGGAAGACAACCTGCTTCATCATGGTCTTCTCCACTGCACTCAGAGGAATCTCTGCTCCATCACCTGGAAAACCTCATCTGCAAGACTACTCCTCTCACACTCACTACTGAAACCTATGTTTTGTCCTTTCTTAAATCTGTTATCTCAGATGTGCCATCATCTTGGCTGATGGTCTTAGCTGTGTCCTGCAGCTGACTGAAACCAGCTGTATCTGGCATGGAGCAGCCCCAGCTTCTTTCCACAGAGGCTACTCTGCAGCCCCCCTACGATTAGCACCCAGTAGCCTGCACCCAATACAAGCTGCAAGAATGGACATATGATCTTGTCACCTTAGCACGTCCACTTGCATTTTTGGAAGTAATAAAAATACAAGAATACATTTATGACGTTTTGCATATCACCCAAGGAATTAATAAAGTGAATAAATTCACTGTAGGACAGAAAAAAGGCAATCTCTGATGATGGTGTCTGACATACACTTCTGAAGTCTGGTTTGTTTTTTTTTTTTTTTCAGCTAATTCCTATTTGAGTAGAATCAGAGGGTATTTAAAATTCAGAAGTTATAAAACTTGATTTATTAACTATATTTCTGTTTTACAAATCATATCTAACAATATGCTTGAACCTATTTTTTTCTTTCTAAAAGACATTTATAAGATATGCAATAAATCAAATTATAAAAACACTCTTGTGATTTTATTTGCTTTAGAATGTTTTCATTATGCAAAAAAATCAATATAATCATGAGTAAAGCGTTTTGAATACAACTAAAAATTATGTCTTATTAACTGTGTCTTTGGAAATAAAAACCAAAACCTGTTCACAGCCTACAGAAAACCAAGCAAACTGTGGCATAAACTGAGAATAATCACTTAGTGGAAGGGTGGGACATAAAAGGAACTGAATTTGGAAACCTAACCTCCAATCCCATATGTAGTCATATGGGGAAAGTGTAAGATTTTTCATGATGTTTATTATTGTCCTGTTTATATTGATGGATATTCTTTTCTTAGTCAAGAGTTAGTTGTATCAGATTTGACTTTTTTTACTCTTATCTACAGAATGTCTCCCCTACCCATAGAAGAAATAAACCATTTTTTTCTGCAGTATTTAATAATCCTTTTCAGTGTATTAGTCAAATACACACCTCTTAGTGTGAAAAGCAATTAAAACCTTTAGAACTCCAAATAATGTTCTTATGCCTCCCAGAGACACATTACAGATATCAAGTCCACATAGTCTTAGGAAAAAATGAAAACTCTTACATTCTGTTTATTAATATTTTACTGTGAAAAAAACCCCAAACCACCACATTTTGCATAAGGGGACCACATTTATGATACTTTGTCTCTGAAAATCAATATGAATGTAGTAAGTTACTAGCAATTAGAATTTAGCTTTCAAACAGAAAAGGGCACAGAATGTAATCCTCCTCCCCAAGATATAAAGTGGACTGTCGGGGGGGGGGATTTTATCATTCCCAAATACTACAGACTGTAGATGGAAATAAGATAGATTTGAAGACAGTAAAGTACCCTCATCATCCTAGAAGCACAAAAATCCTTCAGGTGCCTAGTCAATTTGTCCTGAAAACCAGCTGAGCTGTAAAATTGAATTTGGGATCAAGATGGAATATTCATACTTGCAAAGACTCTTGGACATTTTTGCTTTCTTCTGTTTTGTGAGGCATAGTTCTCTCTGAGGAATCATCATGTCATATCATAAACTCTCCGTTTTGGCAAACTTCAGACCTCATTTTGGTTTCATCTATTCTGTGAAGAATACTAATCTCATGGTTTTATATGTCATACTTCAGACTTTCAGGGTGTTAAGGCTGTTGGAAGCATTCTGCAACTAGTATCAAGTAGGATCCAGTGCAACAACTACTCTGTAGACCTCTTCTGGTATATGACCCTTTTGCATTTGTCTGTAACTGAGAGGCTGGTTTCAGCATCCATGTCTCTACTGGAAAGTAGTGAAAACAGTGCTAATCCCCAGAACCTCACATCCATACAGTTTATGGCTAGTCTAAACTTACTTAATTTATGATAATAATATTTGTTCAGTTGTTATTATAGGGTGCAGCTCTTGTTTAACTGAAAAAAAGTAAACTACCAGCATGAGATAGTTTCTGCTAAGGCATCACGTCATTTATATTAACCTTAAAGAAAACAGGCATAGAGTACTTCTGCTATTCTTTCATACTACTGAAAACCAAAACATTTTTGAAGTCTTATAAATGGAAAAATAGAAGAGTTGGAATCTTGCTCATTAAGCCTAGGGAATTGGTTTTTAACTCAAGGAAAGTTTTAAAACATGTGGGGACATTGAAAATATTTTCTCTTAGTTGAATGGAGACATTCAGTATATTAAGCAGTGAAAGACAACAGAAGGATGAAAACAAAGTATTTTACCTGCAGCCAATTTTCTTTTACTTTGATGAAGCAAAAAAAAGAAAATCTGATCAAAATTGCATCAGCTTTGGTATTTATATCATTTAGTTCACTGAGGTTAAATTAATCATATTTAATATGAATAGAATAATCCTTTACAATACCAGTAGCAAAGTACAGACAGAGAACTGATCAAAATAATTACTATAACTGAGGTCATTCTACTGAGGTCATTCTGCCATTCATTTTTATTTTAGGAAGATAAAAAATGAGATTAAGGAGGAAAGAGTACAAAGACATAGCTAAGGACAAAGACAGATGACTGATATTATGAGGAAGAAATGTATTTTGGAAACTGCTATGATATCACAAGCATCAAGAAAACAAGGGTGTATGATACAGGAAGAGAAAAAATACTAACTGGCTTAGCAGCAGCCTTGCTGAAAAGGACCTGGGGTTGTACATTAGATAGCATGCTGAGTATGAGCTGAAAGTTCACTCTCAATATCAATAAAGCAATCTACATAGTGGGAGACACGGTGGTACAGATGATAGGAGAAATCTACTTTCTTTTATTTTTTAAGATAAGAAGAAAGTAATATACTTTGACATCCAATTTTCTTTTTAAAATTTCTCATCCTGTTTTTTCACCAACACCAGTTATCTTTTCTAATTTACTGTCTCATTTTGGATTAATCAAATATTTCTTGGACTATTTCAACAGCATAGCTGTATGATCACATCAATCCTGTTAGACCCACTGCTCTTATGCTATTACATGTAGGTCTCTACTCTGACAATAATATATGTTTTCATATTTCTTTCTCATTTGGAGGGAAAAAAAACCCAACAAACCAAACAAGTGATCAGTAATAGGTAGCTGGTTTTTTACATCAGTCCCACCAAAACGAAGTCTGAGCCAGCAAGTCTCCTTATGCCTTGACACCAAGGAAATAAGAGATACTTTATCCACTAATGTAATGAAAAGGTATGTGTCTGGACCTTTTCCAAATGAGTTATAAATGCTCTACCAGTAACCTCCCACAGTCTGATTCTTGACAGCAGCTTAGCAAGGAAGCTGTTACGATGAGTCAGTGACTTGCAGAAGTGAGAGCCTTGATGTCATTTCACCAAAATACAGCTGCTGTGCCACTAATCTCACAGGGGACTTATCGTTTGCAACTGAGCCACACAAGAACCTCTAATCAAGGTTCATTTCCCTTTTCTCAGCAGCTTCCTGTTACCTTCCTCTCATTATTGCCCGTAACTCACAAGTAAGCCCAATTTGTTTGTTCCCCTTAAAGAATCTTTTAAAGCATACCATAATAAATGAATGAGCAAGAAAAACAAAGGTAGCATGACTATTCCTGTTCATGCCAAGTCATCTCAAAGGCTTTCTTTTTTTAAAGTAAGATGTAAGCCAGACAGGACTAATTGCTGGGTCTCTTGCCTAATTTGTTTGACTCAAGCTAAGTAATAATGCTTTTGTCTTGCCAGGATTTTTGGCAAATTTGAACAAATGACTTATTGATCTCACTTTGCAGAGAGAGAACTGAGTCTGTCAGGCTATTTTCTGGGTAATGAAGACAGAACCTCTTACAGAACACAGTAAACCCCTTTGCCCTCCAATGTAAACATTTAAATTAGTCAGACAATCTATGTTCTAAAAGTGCCTATTTCTTTGAAGCAATATGACAAGAGTTAAGCATGACTGTTTTAGATACAGATGTTTACATTGCAGACATCTAAAACTAGCTGAGATATATGTGTGTCAGAACTTTATACACTATCTAGAATTGACTTGATCTTGTACATATTGAAAAGAATTAAGAACAATGTTGGAATAAATAAAATTTTATACAATTTTGAATATTGTCCGTTGGCTATGTCATTAAAGCCATGCTGAGATTGAAAAAGGAACCTCTGAAACAGGAATATATAGAATCCTGATGTTGAGCTCATAACATTTTTGCAACTGATTTCTTATGAGATAAGGGTTTCAACCTGTAGACAGAGCTATACCAGGTTCTGTCAACTAAGATGCAAACAGATAAAACACTCAATTTTGATTTTCACAGCAATAACATATTCCTGTAGATCTACTCTCAGAAAAACTACAAAAATTTGTAAAGAATTTATATCTAAGAACTTAGCAGCTTCCAAAATGCAAAATACATTGAAACTGCTTAGACAAATTTTAGGGAAAAAGAAGAATAGAATTAAGAAGTTACTTAAGAACTCTTTGAAGTGTGAAAAAGAACTTAGTTCAGTGAAGAGACATGGAACTGCATCAGCTGTGTTGAAACAATCTTTCATGCACATAAAAATCCGAGCCGGAGTTTCATATCAATGGAAATTTGAGGTAAGACTATATCTTGAAACACATTTGTCAGGTCTCAAAAATTTATCGAAAAAGCCAAGAGAAGAAAAAAAAATACAGGACTGGTCACTGTTGACTTGGAAGTTGCCATGGAAATGAGCCAGCATGAATTTATTATGAAGAGGGAAATGGCACACAAGCTTTAGATGACAGTTTTCTGTAGTTGTTCGGGATCAAAAAGGAATAGTTTTCATATGAGATTGTCCTTTTAGTCATAATTTTAAATGTTCATAAAGGACATAATGACTCTTATGTAAAAGGTGCTACTTCTACAGATTAAAAAAAGAGTAAACATAAACAAGGCTTTGTAGGGAAATAAATATATGGGTCAAAACCAAAACAGATTACTTCCAAATCTTATAAATTGTATGAAATTTAAATACATTCTGAAATAAATTTTCTGCCATTACTTTTTATTTTGCAGGGAATTCTGTTCCAATAATGCAATAATCTAGTCCATACTTCATGCCTCATTTTCTATCATACATCTTTACCTGATCTCAGTCTTTGTTTTATCATTTCCTTCTCTACTGTAAGGTTTCATACATGAATGTAGCGGTTCCCTGATAATTTCAGAGCTACTTCTCTACTCAAGATATTTACCCTGTGTCTAAAGTAAAATATTGGCCTTTTTTTGATATTTTCTTTTAAAAAAATCAATTACTTGAACATAGAAACAGTTGTATCTGAACTTTCAATCTTTGCCTCCAAAGTCTTCTCCATGTTATCTTTTGTGATCACTATTCACCCACTACAATTCTCATTGGTGCTTCATTTTTTAAGTGAGCCAAACAAAGTCTTAATTAATTCAAATGCTGCATTTAAGTATTCTATATTCCTTTTGACAGAACTCCTATTCAGTTTTCCAGCATCTTGTTTTCTACAGTATCTCCTCTTTTTCTACTGAAAATGCAATCTTATCCTACATGTGTATATATATATATATATATTCATATATACGTGCTCATTCAAAACCCTGCTACAAAGTTCTAGTCTGTCACTTTATCTGTGTCCTCTACTTCTTGCATTTCTCTAGCTCTAATTTATTTTAATATGTTTCTACGAACATAGGAGATTTATATGAGTATGGGAAAAAGAAATCACAATAAATCATGTAGCAGTGTGTGGGAAAATAATCTGTGAGTGGACGCTAAACAATATGTTTACTTATGTTTGGAATTTTATATAATTTGCACTGAAATGTCTAGAAAGGATTATATTCTGTCATATACTGAGATTTAATATATTCATGCTTTATTGCTTTATTCTGGTGGTCACACCTACCAGAAGACTTTAATTAATTGCTCTTTATTTTTGTTGTTGTAATAGCTAAAAAAAAGAATAATACTAGCATCAAGAAATAGCAGGGTGCTGTTGAGGTAGAGACACCCTTGTGTGTTGATCCAGTTAACTTTGTTCATTATGGATCATTTTTAGATACTGTGAAACATTCATATCTTATATCTTGCATGAAGCTAATGTACCAGTATTCCCAGAATTTGAAGTTTTTATGGAAGTAATATTCAAGCACAGCTCCTCAGTTTTTGTTTCCTCTTTTATACTAATAGGATACTGTTTTGGAAATACACCTGCACTCCTCTAGAAAGGATATGAACATTGAAATTCCCGCTGAGTCGTCTTACAGAAGCAGTGAACAAGAAGAGGTTTTTGACAGGCATACATGCTCAAGATTTGCAACATGTATAGCACTATGGAAATAACTGAATTTTAACATCCAAAATGAGATACTGATCTGGAAAAAAAACTATTTGAAAAATATTAATATACTTCTTAATTATTAATAAAGATTTCATTTTAGTATTATACAAAGAAGCTGGAAAATAAACTTTCTGTCTGCCCAGACCAGCCATCCCAAAATATTAGTGTGGTATAAGACATTTGATTGGATCTCAGGAAAAAATATTCTGATTCAGGAACATACACTATGAAAAAGCAAGAATAACTACCTGACAAAACTAAGAAGAGAAAAGTTCTCCTTTTTATCTAGTTGTTCCACACATTTTCACAGGTGATTTGACAGGCTAAGTAGACTTGAACACATACTTTCCTTTCCTCGTCGTTTTCCAATGACAGCACCACAAGGCAGTCCAAGACAAAACCTGCTAGTTTTCAGTTCATGCCATGATAGCAGAAAAGCTTCAAAAGAAAGTTTACCTCAACATATTTTTGCCTGTTGTTTAGGGCACTTTATATATGGTAAGGTTCACTGCTTTGACTATATTCTTTACACCAAAACAATACTGGACACAGTTGGAGGGTTCATACCTCTTCAGTGAGTAACTGCCTGTGCAGTCTCTGCCTCAGGTCAGCTTTAAGGAGAGCAGTTAGCAACAGCCCTGACCCAGAAACGACAACTTCCTCGTACCTCTTTGTGCTTGGATAAGATGTCCAAATTGACTAAAAAGGGGTTTCATATTACTTCAGAAAGACTGAAACACTGACCATAGGACACACTAGGACTTTTTAAGGGTGGGTGTAATACCAGAGAAAAAGAAGGAATATGACAAGGGATGCAGTGACAGGAAGCAATAAAAATAGTCACATGAAGAAAAATGAGGACAAAGATACTCACAAGTCTACAGGCCAAATTGTGTAAAAATTTTCTGTTTGGCTGCCCTGAGTTCAGCAGTAGCAGTCATTTTTCTCCTTCTTAGTAGATGGTGCAGTGCTGTGGTTTTGACTTTCAGTCTGGGAACAGCGCTGATAACACCGATGTTTTCAGCTGTGGCTAAGTAATGTTTACTCTGACCAAGGACTTTGTGAGTCTCATGCTCTGCCAGGGGGGAGGGGAAGCTGGGAGGAATCACCTGACCCAAACTAGCCAAAGAGGTATTCCATACCACAGCACATCATGCCCAGTAAATAAACTGGGAGCAGTTACCCGGAAGGGCTAGATCACTGCTTGGGTTGGGCTGGGTATCGGTCAGTGGGTGGTGAGCGGTTGTATTCTCTCTCCTTGTTATTTCTCTTATCATTATTATTACTGGTGGCAGCAGCAGTGGTTTGTGTTATACCTTAGTTACTGAATTGTTTTTATCTCAACCTGTGGGAGTTACATTCTTTCAGTTTTCCTCCCCATCCCTCCGAGAGCGGGAGGAGGAAGTGGGAGGAATGAGCTAGAGGCTGCATGGTTCTGGGTTGCCAGCTGGGTTTAAACTACAACATTGGCTAATGGCTGTCTTCAGTTCTACCTAACAACTGTCCAGCAAAGGTGTACTCAGTGACCAGATCAGAGCTTGTCATTTATTTCACTGACAGTCAAAACAATTTAAATTAAATTAGCTTCAATGAAATAAGCAGTAACTGAAAGAGGGAGAAAAATCTGAAATGTGGTGTCTTTTTAAGAGGATGTCTACAAGTTTAAAGGCACATCTGATTCAGCCCCCCTTCACTTCTGCAACAAAGGATTAATGAAAAACATTAGGGATGACAGAAAACAACTTGAAGAGACTTCTACTTGCACAGATGTGTTTTGCTATTGTTTGTTGCTATGATATTACTGTTCTTTACCTTGCTGATTTTCCAGGCTGGGTCTCTCTCTCTGACATTCTGTGGTTATGCATGATTCTTTCCTCCCATGCTCAGATGATTACAAGGATCCTGAGCTTCTGTTTCTACTCCATGACACAGCTGTATACCTTTGGTAATTAGCTATAAATCTACACATTTTTGTTTTGCAATCGCTTTTTCACAATGCAAACTGGAGAAATTCTTTCAAGACTTAAGACAATGAGCTGTCTGCTTCTGCCTTCCCCTCAGGTATCACATCACTCTGGTGAATTATCTAACCACAGTGGACATTACATTTGAGATAGTATATGTACCTTCTGCTCATTTATAGATCACAGCTGAGATACCTAGATGTGTTTTTCAAATCACCACAGGAGACAGACCCATTTTAAATGTCAGTTATGACTTTCATAAGCCTTCTTAAGCCTGTTTTCTAGAGACTAAAGCTTAATTATTTTTCCATATCTCCTAGAATTACATTGTCAAACGGCATTACTTTTAATTAAATATTTTGCTACTCCCATTATTATGAAAAAGGAATCAAAGAAAAGTAAGCAGCGCTGAATTACCTTACATCTTCACCTTTTATGTCACCATAGCTTCACTGCGTAAAATAAAGGCTATTTTTTCTCCTGTAAGATCTTGCTGGAGTATCTCACTTTTCTGTGACCAGACTTTCCCCAAAGCTAAGCTTAATGCCATAAATCTCTGTTTCCTTTTTAAAAAGAGATAGGTGATTAAGTAGGTTGTTGTTTGTGGATAGAAAAGTAATTTCAATATAAAGCAGCCAATAAGAGAACTTTTTTGTCAGCATAATTCTTGTGGATATAATAAATTATGATTCATGAAACAACAAAATAAATAGCATGGTTTTGAATAAGCAGTAACATTTTTGTTTGAACATGCTTGTGATTCTTCAGTAAATGTATAGCTTTTGCATGTTACAAGAGTTATTGTTCTCACTTTTTAGTATAAATTACAAAATAATTTAGTATAAATTAAAAATAGTTCTTTTTATCATTGTCAAAGATGATTTTTTATGATATTTTATAAAACCATCCCATGTAATTAAAAAAATGTAGCACTTCACAACAAAATTTAGAATTACGTTTTGCTATATTTCTAATATGTCAGTTTTTTTCTCTAAAGGAAACTTAGCATGGAATTTATCAAGAAACCAAAACTCCCACATTTTGACATTCCAGCACAGATTTAATTTTTTTATTGTGACATCTGTGTTTTTCTTTCAATTATTTTTTAATAAAATGGTTTTCAAAGCAAATATATGATTAGTTAAAGGTTCATTTATTCTATTTTACAGTAAGTTTCTTACAATTTTTCTGCAGATAACCACTAGATAGCAAAGACTGAAAATCTACAGAAAAACCCAGCGTTTGCACAGCATTCTCTGAAATAGAGATACATTGTCATTAAGGTTTAAGAAGGTTTGCTCTTTTTTGGTCTATTCTCTTCATGAAAACTGAAACAACTGTTTTCTAAAACAAGTCAGCTTTTGTTCCAATTCCTGCAGCGTAGGCAAAGGCCTAAGAAGAGAAACCATCAGGCAGAGTATAGTAAGAACTACAGATTTAGGACTTATGTGCTTTATTTTAGAGCTAATTAGTAGGATCCATTAATAGTGGTTTGGGAACCCAAGGAAGAAAATTTATTTTCACATTCACATTTACACTGGAGAAGGACTTTCAGAGTTTTAATGTATTTATATTCATGTTTACATGAAACAAAAAAATCTTTAAGTTACTTTTGTTTAAGAGGTTCAAGTCCTAAACCCAGTGTGATGACACTAGGCTGTATTTCCTTTTTAAGTAAACTAGCAGCTTAGCATGAGAATACAGGTATAAAAACATGACTTCTTGATTAAAAAAGGCAGGTATCAAAACATAATATTGCTTATTATTTTAAATCCTAGGACTGTTCTGTAAATTTCATTATCAGACTTTTGTCACACTTCAGAGTGAGATTTTTCATGATCCAAACAGAATGAGACATGCTTTTTTATTGAATATTGTCACTGTGTACCCCTTCAGGAAACCTCACAGTATTACTGCTCAAGATGAGACACTTTACAACCAGCAGTACAAGACTGCTGTATCTAAAAGCAGTAATGGGCATGACACTGAACAATAAGGTGTCAGTGCCTATTACATCTGGTATTTGTGAATGTTATGAATTTATTATTATAAAAGCATAATTAATAATGAAGAATCTAGTTTCCTTTATGTCTTCAGTACTGAATTCTGGCAGTGTTACAGCAAAAATCTTTTTTATGCATATGGAAAAGCTGCAAAGATAAAAATGCTAAACATAGTAATGGAAAGTTTTGCTCCTGCCTGTGGGAATAGTTGTTTGATACTTTAAGTGTAAAATTCATTCTGTAAAGTCCTTAATTTAAAAAAATATCCTGCTG
>JBCJKH010014804.1:0-16292 GCA_039877255.1 Loriculus beryllinus | reverse complement strand
GCTATTGTGCCTGAAGATCCCCAAATTTAAGGTAGAATTAAGGTGGAAGTGTTGGTCTGTTTAATAAAAACTCCCATTAAGGCAGGTCACCCTGTACAATAGCAACATAGCTTTGTGCTTTCTTGTCCTCAGTGATTAAGCTGTAAATTACTCAAGTATGGAAAGGATCCTCCTTTTCTATCTTTTCCAACCTCATTCCCAGCAAAATATAGGCTGTTAAAATGTAGGAGGATATTTTGGGTCATTGAGAAGTTACATCATCAAGCCTTGTTCTAGAAAAAGAGATAAAAAAAGACACGTGTACTTACTAACATGGTCTTAATGCCCAGTTGCACAGGAGCAAAAGTTTCCAGCTGGTGAAGATATCAAATATTATCAAACCGCATACATTTTAGACAAGTTCTAACTACTTTATCTCGTAAGTACATATCCATGAAAGCAAAATGAAAAAGCAGCAAATTCTGAACTGAATAATACTATGATCAAAATTCGAATGAATGTTAATTAAGAGGTAGAGGCTTCATTTTTTTCCTGGGCTCTATATATCAGCTAATTAATTATGTTTTCTTAATCTATCCCTTGCAAGCCAATAATGTCTTTCTATGAAAGTTTAGGGTATTCTAGATGGCTTTGTCACAGCACTAGGCTGATTCTCTTTATCTGGAAATCCTGCTTCAGTAGGGGACGCCTACTGTTTAACCAGCTACTGTTATGAGAGACAGACACCAAGATCTGTACAGAAATATCAGCCCAAATGCTTTTGAAATGTGTGCTGGAAACTACTGAAAAAAGTTAAGAGTGGGGTGTGCTTGTATTGCTGTAACATCACAGAAATCTAACAGAACCCCCAACCATCCCAGAACCTACTAACTACACACCCCACCCAGGAAAAGGCAATCAAATTCACTTTCATTAGTAGTAAAATACCATAGTGCAGACTTTTTTACTCTTAGATACATTGAGGACTCAGCCAAAATGCAGGGAAAACAAAAAGTTTACAAAAAGTAGTTTCATTAAACATTAACACTCGAAAAGGTGGTGTATAACTCCGCGCTCCAACTCAAGAAAGCTCATAACAGAATAATAATCGGGGTAGAGCCACAGACTTCCACTGCACGGCAAGAAGCAGGATTTGTCAGTGCACTTTGTATTACTCCTCTTTTTTCACGGCATGTCTCAGGAGCATCCTCTGTCACTGTTATTGAAAGAAGAACCTGAAGTGTTTCCACACCTTAAGTCTTGCCACAAGACTTAATTGATAATTAAGTCTTTGATATTAATTGTAATTGATATTACAAACAGCTCCCTCTTGCAAATACAAGAGCTCGGGCTTTGTTACTAAACAACAACCGTTTATTTCACCACAGACAAATACACCTTCCCAGAGGAGGCAGAAGGAGAAATTACCCCGAGTTGTCTTCTACTAACGTACACAGGTATCTCGGAACAGCAAAGAGATGCCCGGTAACCGCTGTGTCACACAGAACGAGCACGTTAGTGGAAAGGCCGCTGAACCCTAGTGCCTCTCGGGGCCGCCCCGTCCCACAGAAGCCTGGTGGAAGCACTGCAACTGGAGAAGAGCCGCTCCAGAGCTCCGCGTGCCGCGCAGGTTCCGACCGATGGGAAGCTCATCCTACCCGCACTGTTTTTCCCTATGCGCGAATCCCTCCCGAGCCCTTCAGACGTGGGAGCTTTCCCTCCGCGGCCATGGCCACGTTCCCTTCGCGCTCGTTTGCCCGCCACCTCCCGCCCCTCAGCGCTGGCCGCACCCGCCGCACCTGAGCTTCCGTGCCTCTGTCCGGCGGTGTCAGGGACTGCCCCGGCCCGTGGCGGCGGCGGCCCGGCCCGCTGAGGCGCTGCGCCCTGGGGCCAGAGGGACCCGAGGCGGTGGGGCCATGCCGCTGCCCCGTGGCGGCCTCCATCGCCTGAAGCCGTTGTCATGGCGAGGGGCCGCACCGCTGCCCCCTCCGTTGAGCTGTGGTTTTCTTAACTTCCCTTTCCAACCGGCGGCCAGCCCCGGCTCCCAGGGAACACGGGCTGCAGCACCGGCCGGAAAACCACGGCAGTCATTGCTAGACGGGAGTCGGCATCACCGGCTCCTTCCGTACGGAGCGAAGCAGGTGCCGAACCTGCAACGACTCCCGAGTTCCCCGGGGCCGTCCATAACTGTGGGGAACCCCGGACCGGGCCGGTCCCAGCCATCTATCTCCTCAAGCAGTTCCTGCGGATCCCCTAAGAGCCACTTTATTCCTTTTATTTTATTAATGACAAAGACCTGAAAAATCACATCTTGTTACTGAGCTAAAAGCTTGCGTGAAGTGTAGCCCTAGCATTCAAGACACAGCAAAAATAACCTGACCTTTAGCATCTCGTTTTCAGCGGCTCCCAGAAGCATGTATTTATGCAGTCCTCACTGCTGGCACTACTGGAGGAGATAGGAGAGATAAAAGTTTAGAATGCTGCTCTTTTAACTGCACGACAAAAGGGCAATGAAATTCAATACACCTGGATGCCACAGGTGCACATAATACAGCTTTCTCCTAATTGGATAACACGGTAAGGGTTGCCGATGCCACAGGTGCACATAATACATCTTCCTAATTGGATAACACAGTAAGGGTTGCCTTCTTAAATGACCAGACAACATCCTTATGGCTAGGTTTCCAGTACTTCTTTTTTTCAGAATGTAGCAGTGAAAAAAATAAAATCTTCGTTAGACATATTGATCATTTGTCTATAAATCAAATGTGTTAATACACACATCAGTCCCCAAGGAAATCCCTTTCTCCTTCTCACAGAAGATACAAGTCAGAGTGCTAATCACTCCATAGAAAATTGTTACAATGCGTACACGAAAGTACTGAAAGCTGCCTAAGATTAAATATACATGAAGGACAGACTAAATATGTATGAGTTGACAGTGAGGCATCAGCAGCTTTTGTTCACCTGGAATCTATGTCAACACATCCATGGCAATGTGAAAGCTGAATACTAGGAGAAAAGCACAGATAATTCAGGAGCCAAAACCTGAAATTCTTTACAGAAATGTGTAAGAAACCCAGTACCCAGGCTTTAGGTAGGTATTTCACATTGGAATGCATTTCTTTTCTGCTCCTTTTGATGTAATTTGAACTGTGGACCAGGGAACCTCCTGCTAGCCTTTTGTGGAAACATGTATATACAGGGCTGCAAAAAAGCTGCAGAAACTCTGTGTCTCAGCCCAACAATTCCAAGCATTCTTTAACAGGAGTTTTTCACCTGCTCGTAAAATCTCTGTAAGACAGAGACAAATGCAAATCTCCTGGGGGACATGGTCCAGTTCTCATTTGCCCATTTCATTATTTTTTCTAATATCAATTATTATTTCAAATTAAACATTTTCTCATCTGCCCTTCAGTGATTAGGTAGAAAAAAAATGACCTTTATAGAATCATAGAATGGTTTGGGTTGGAAGGGCCCTTAAAGATTATCTGGTTCCAACCCACCTGCCATGGGCAGGGACACTTTCCACTAGACCAGATAGCTCAAAGCCTCATCCAACCTGGCCTTGAACACTGCCAGGGATGGGGCAGCCACAGCTTCTTTGGGCAACCTGTGTCAGTGCCTCATCAGCCTCATGGTGAAGAATTTCTTCGTAATATCTAATCTAAATCTACTCTCTTTCAGTTTAAAGCCATTCCCCCTATCGCTACATGCCCTTGTAAAAAGTATCTCCACAGATTTCTTGTAGCCGCCCTTTAGGTACTGGAAGGCTGCTATAAGGTGTCCCCAGAGCCTTCTCTTTTCCAGGCTGAACAAACCCAACTCTCAGTCTGTCTTCATAGCAGAAGTATTCCAGCCCGCTGATCATCTTCATGACCTCATTGACTCACTTGTTCAGCTCCATTTCCTTCGTCTGTTGGGGGCCACAGAACTGAACACAGAACTGAACACAGACCCACTGCAGGTGGGTCTCACAAGGGCAGAGTGGAGTGGCAGAATCATATCCTTTGGCCTAGTGGCCATGCTCCTTTGTGTCTGTTGTGAATTAACTCTCTACACATATAAGCCCCACACAGCTATTTGTTCACTTCCCCTCAGTGAGAAATGTCTTCTCCCTCATTTTGTTCTCTCTTAGAAAACTGTTTCAGCTAAAAGCTATTTATTTCACCATTTCTTTGATATTCATAGTTTCTGTTAATTAAGATTTTCTGGTTTGTTGGTAGTGTTCCCAAAATGTGACATGCAAAACTGCATATGAAACTATTCCAGTGGCCTTAAGAAGCCACAGAGCAGAAAAAGAAGGTTTTCACTGATGGTTTGAACATAAACTTATGCTGCCAGATGATATTTATTCTTTTTACTTAGATTTTTTTCAATATTCACTTTGTCAGCCATGGGATCTCATATCATTTTCTGATACACTTTTGCATTTTGATATTTATTCTTTATATTTGTTCATTGACTTTTCCTTCCTTGAATATCCAATTTCCTATTTTTGTTTTCATGTTCTGCTTCTCTAATGAAAACTAGTTTCAGTTTCATTCCCATCCTATGACCCACATCTGGATCAGCTCTCCCAGCCTGGTACTGTACATGAATACAAATTTTCAGTTCCCTTACAAACGACATCCTTGAAAGGCAGGCTCCTTGAAGACCTCATCCAGTACCTTCACATAGTTCCTCTGAAAATAATTTACAGCTCGTCTTGAGTACAGCATTTCCAGTTGTTACTGATCTCCATTGTATCATGTTAGATCATATGTCCTCTTTGTTGAAAAAGTGTAAATTAGGAAAAAAGTGTGAATTGTCAGAGTTATTTCAGAAACTTTGCTAAAAATGAGGGGCATGCTAAAGGCATTAATTCCCTATAGGGGAATGCGTACCTGTCAAGCAGCTAAACTATCAAAGAAGATAATTAGATTGATTTGACCCAAAATATTTTTTTTAATCCATGTGATACATTTTCTTTCCCATTCTTGTCCTCTAAACTACCAGAAAATAACACCATAATTATCTGTTCTAGTAATCTTAAGGATTCTTCTTCCTTCACTTTTAAGGAAAGGTGGCGCGTCTGATATTCAAGATCCTGGGACTCTGCCCATCATTAAGTAGTGCTGAAAAAACCTGATCTTATTTGGGAGATTGTTCTCAGGATTCAAAGATGTATTTGGTTTCCTGTTGTCTTGAATAGCTTTAAATGATTTAAACTTTTCACAGTATTTCTTCAATCTGATGCTTTCCTATTCTTTTTTATTTTTTACAGTCTCATAATAAATACCATTTTATTAAGACAAAAAAAAAAAAAAAAAAAGGCACTAAGCACTGTGATTTTACCGAGGCTTCCCACTATTTGTTTACCCTTTGCTCATTCTGCATGACCCCTGATTTTATGCCTCTGCAGGCATAAAATCAGGCATTTTGCTTATCATAAACATCTCTATATTTTGTGTTCACCCTTCGCGTTAATATTATCCATATGATCATTTTTTAACTTTCAGGGCAAACACATCTCAGTGAAGGTACCTCACTGAGATTTTAATGTCATTAAGATACTGAAGGTGCCACTGTAACACAGAATCACAGAGTAATTGAAGCTGAAGGAGACCTCCTGAGAACGCCTAGTCCAAAACAGTAAAAATAAACAGCCCACTTTGGTCATCACTATCTGACCTAAATGATTCAATGATTCGATGAGGCTCACCCAACCACACCACCACCACCCCCCAAAAAATGATTATAGTAACAGTGGATAATCCCAGGTTTTATATTTTTGCATAAACCAACCACTAGAGGGGGAGATAATCCCAAACACTCAAATACAGCCGAACTGTCAGAATAACTACCTTTGCGTCTAAATTCTATGACCATAACCACAAGACCAAAATCTACTTTTTTTTCTAAAATACAAGTATTCAACTACAATTAATAACGCTGACTTTATTGTTATTAGGTTGCTCAGCAGATGAATCAGGAGTGCTTTGCCAGAGCAAAGGCCTTTCCTTTGACGGCTCTATTTATTCAGTGATAAACAAGTCATTTTAAAATTGTAATTTCTCTGTAAATTGATTTCATTTTGACACTGTAAGCTTCGGCAGTGTTCCTTTAAGTAATCCTAAATTCATAGGAACTACAGCAATCTTAGATTTAATAACTATAGCACACCATGAAACGATGACATGTTGTACACATGGAGTAGTACCCTTATTAAATAAAAAAGCAGATTATAAATTTAAGCAGCCAGATTATGACACTTGCAATAAATGTCAGATTCTTAATCAAACAGAAAATCAAGCTGCACTATCTATTGTGATCATGAAAAAAATCATAGAGATTAGTTAGTGATGATAGTGATGCCACCAACTTCTCTGCCTCTGTGTGTCAGATACATCTATACCTATATATAGGTATACCCATACATCTATACACCTATAATTGTTGCTACCCCACAATAGTCAAGATAATTTGTATATTTTGTATTGTATCATGACATAATCAAGAGCAATGGTTCTCCACAGAAGAGATCACAGTAATTATACACATCTACAATGTTAATAGACTCTGTCAAACACAATATAGCTACAATAAAATCTTCATCTAAGGCAGCCAGGCTCACACTTGATTATCAGAGATATTACTTTATATTTTAGCTTGTTAGGCTAATTTCTGAGGCTGCGGTGAGACTGTTAATACAGTTTCAGAAAGGCAATTTGTCAAGCAAAACAAAGGAAGATGTGTCCCAGCATAGACATGTACATCCACAAACCAACTCCAGGAGTTCCCCGGTCTTACTTGTTCCCCCATTCATGAGAAAGGGGAAATGGAAGGCCTGCAGAGGCTGATTACCCACAATACAATTATAACCAAGGTGAAGAAATGAAAGAACATTTTGTGTCACAAATTGAATTGTTATTATTTTTTTGTTACTTTTTCCTGAGTGATGTAAGCACCTGGAACTATTCTATGCTCTACTTGGAAATAGTCCAGTAATTTACAGAGGGATGAATTTATTAAACAATATGCATGTATAGATATAAATGCACATTATAATATATTCCCTTGGGCATGACTGCCAGGTAACAAAAATTAGTGTATATTTATTTCGCAGAGGAGAAAAAATAAATATTGAGGAAAATGACAGATCGAGACAGGAGGTCCAAGCAGTAATTACAAAGAGAAACTGTAGTTGTGATATAGATCAAAAGGACAAGAAGTGGCAACTGGAAATAGAAAATGTTATGGTCAACCTCAGAAAGAGGAATATTTTTTGGTAAAGAAAGTTTGGCATTACAGGGAGACAACCAACTCATAAAATATACTTTAAAAAAAGAGAAATATATTTTAAAAAAGAGAAAGGGAAACTAACTCATTGTTGGAGTTATAAATCTGATCTCTCTTTGAAAAGCAACCAACGAAAAGTTTATTCAATTTTTCTGAAGGCAGGAGACCACATAACTTTCCCATCCCCTTTAGTTGGGGCGTGGGCTACTAAATTTGATATGGTAGGATTCTGGAGCATTGATAGCAATTTAGAGAAGCAGCATTGCTGTGGGAATACGCTCTCCTGTCTCTCCTTACTCTGCAAAGGAGGAACCAACAGCTGGAGGAAAGAGATGTGGTAGAGCAACAGGAGCAGCAGAAAAATGCCAGGAGGACTGATCCGAAATTGTCCATGCTCAGAAAGATGAAAGAAAGCCTTGAAATCAAAGAGCATTGTTCATAAGAGGTGGAGATCTTTTTAACTAGGAAAACTGTCTGATAACTGGAATGCCTAATGTTATAGAATTGCTTTCCAGATGCTAAAGAAAACCTTTAGAAAAATTAATGGTATAAAATTTTAACAGAGGAAAAAATATTCAAACATCTACATGGAAACAAACCCCATCACTAAAATCTCAGTCCTTAACTGCTGAGAAAGGTCATACCAGAATGAAGAGCATGAAGTACTGGCTTGACTGAAACTCAAGAAACCCTCAGAAAATTAGAATTTAACTGGAGATAATTCACATAAAGTCACAAAAAGGATTTAATCTTTGACAAATTTTAACAAATCAGATGGCTTTTGAAAAACATAGCTGAGTAACTGTGTTCCTAATTTACCTGGTCTTTTAGAACACTTGCCTTACAATCTCTTTAAAAAATTCATCAAAGACCTCTCTACAAAGTAGATAATTATATATTGTAAGTGTCAGTTAATTGCACAAATAAAGGACAAGCTTGGATAGGAAAGGCAGAGACCAGTAGCAAAAAATAAGAGTTTGGGCTAGAAAAATATGAAGAGCTATGTGCATAGAGACCAGTAATGACTGGGAGTGACTTCATTCCTCTCATGCATGTCTCTGGCCAGGGCGAAGGAATATGGCTGTAAGGGAGTGGTGTCTGCTTATGACACATAACTGGGCAGAGAGTCAGCACAAAGGAAAAGAGTCATAAACATCAGAAGGTCTCGGACCGAGCAAGAGCAACAGGATATGAATTACGTGTTGCTTTAAATGGAAGAAATGGTGATATTAAAGACCAGACAATAAAAACATCATAGCACTGCCCCAACAGTGTGCTTCTTAAAGACATTTTACTGACCAAGTACAGTGAAGGAGTGGGACTACTGGTGCTGAGGTAGGGAGTTCTGAATTATTAAGCACTAGACACAACTCAGAGCAGATACAGTAATTTCTTATTTCCAGCACTGTTTCCAAAACTTTTTTGAACAATATTACAGATGTAAGCTTTTTTTCAGTAACAAAGGTCAGGCAAAAAAATATATTGTGCAGGAGTCTGAGCAAGTTCTCGCTGGATGCTTCGGAATAATACTTACAGTATCTAATATCACTGTTTTACACAGACAAGGCTACATCAAAATTGAGGAAGATGTTAAACTAAAAACTTAATGTTAAGAGTGCTACTTTGAAGAGTCTATATCTTTGGGTGTTTAAAACTGCATCTGCTTGCCTTTTAACAACTGGGTGTAGAACATGGTAGCAGACATTTTTAAGGTTCATTATTGTGCCACAGAGGCCCCTTTGTTCCTATTTTTAGATCTTCCAAATATTTATTTACACATTTCCTGTGAAAAACATGCCTTCTATAACACTGATTCCTCACTGGCCCACTCCTGATTTATTTTAGAATCCCCCAGCTGATGGAGGACAGATGGGTGAGGGCTGAGAGCAGAGGAATGCTGCCCTGCCTCTGACGGCCATGGAAGCTATGCAGCTTGCCTCCCCCGGACAGCTCTCGAACGTCTTTGGGAAAGAGGCCAGCATGACTCTCTTGGTCACCAAAAATGTTAGAGACCTACAAAAGACTTGAGATGAATCAGTTTTTGGTCTTGACCGGCTGACACAGGCCATAGAGGAGCTGTTGCTGAAGATGCCCATCCCTCAGAAGTTGTTTAGGATTGAGGGAAGAGGCACACTTTAGTGCAATTACGCAACACTAATTTGAAAATTAGTGTATAATTTGTGCTGTTTACAAATTTTTCCTACAGTTCCCATTGTCACCGTGTCTGGCTACAGAATTTAAATTCAATTATTTTCTCAACAGTCGGTGAATTGCAGTTTGGATTACCACAGTTTGGATTAACACCTTGTAAAATTAACAGAATATAATCTGCACCAATGTCTGTGATGTTTCGCGTGTGCAATACAAACCAGTTTGCACTATAATCCCTTCTCTCTCTTGTCCATGATGGTACAAAATCCCTCTGTGCTGAGATATGCTCATCTGTGTCTCCTGATTCAAAATCTTCATCCTCCCTAGTCTTGCAGGAGGTTGGAGCAGCCATCAGAGCTGTCATGCAGCTGCCCTGACCCAGCCATGCAGGCACTGTTAGGCAGGGCAGTGAGCAGAAAGAGACCTCTGGAAGCTTTACTCACTGCAAGCCATTCAGATGTGGACCACTGAATTCCATTAGTGTGACAGAAATCAACCCAAAGGGAAATACTCTAGCCCCAAAGCTTTCTTTGGGAAATGTGGACAATCTCAAAGATAAATGCTATGGGAAGTTGTGGGTTTAGAAAACACTAAGTTTAAATGTTGAAATTCTTCTAAAGCACTGCTTGTAAATTCAGCTTATATTCAGTGATTTATGCAATGTATTGTGCTTACCAGTGAGTTTTTTACCTATAATGAATATAACATGTTGCTGACTTTCCAAATAGAAGGATGGGATAATTCTCTAGGGAATAAATCCCAATGCAAATGCAGGCAGCTGTTAGTTCCTAGTATGCGGCCATGCATGTCACACCTGCCTCAGCTGCAGATCATGGCATCCACCAGTGAAGTTAATCAGTATAAACCGAGGCTTATAATTAGGCCAGGCCCACTGGGAGGGTCTCATAATCCTGAACTTTCAGACCCCTCACTATATCTATTTAGAACTCGCACAAGCTCCTGTTTCTGGCTCTTCCCCTGCTTCTCCCATATCCTCTGGAAAGCCGTCTGAAGGCAGCTGTTTCCCCTGCTATGGTGGCTTTGTCCCTTGACAAATGACTCAAACTTCCTGATGTCTTCTCCCCTCGTGTACAAGATTTCAGTGCTCAAACAGAAGTCCTGCTGGCTGGCTGTGCAGTTCTACATGTCTTTCTGGGACTGAAAACCTCCCCTGCTTTCCCTTACAGCTTCTCCCCTTAGCAAGCAGTGGAAGGACTTGGGGAGAGGAGGCTGTGAGGTTTGAGAGAAAGGAAAGCTGACAGATTAATAATGGTTGATCATTTGCCACATGTCTAGTGGGAAGGGAAATGAAATTTTATAGAAAATGTTTTGTAGAAAACAGGAGGAAGTCATTTGGAGAGGGAATAAAACAGTCAATATCATAAAAAGATGGAGAAGGAAAGATTTCCTTCCTCATATATTTCACAGTTCCCATTGAAAAGAAAACATCTTAGATGCTCTATACCACCAACTGTAAATACATTAGAAACAAAGGATTTTCTGATATTAACTTCCCACACTCATAGGACATTGTTCTCTGTCAAGAGTATAAAACACTGCCTCAAAAGGTAAACTGTGTATAAGCATTTTTACAGTTTGCATTTCTAGGACTGTTGGGGTTTGTTGGGTTCTTTTGGGAGGGAGGGGCTGTTTGAGGATTTGGTTTTGGGTTTTTGGTTGGTTGGTTTTGTTTGGGTTTTTATTCCAGAAAGCTGAGTAAGTATGAAACCCTACTGTTAATTTCTTCACCAGTCTCTAGTACTCAGAGTGCTGATACAAAGTACATAACCATAACAAAACAAAGCTTACATGAATAATAATTGTCAATTCTTTCTGCTATTTTACCTGTTAATTTATTCCTTCAGCTTGCCTTATAGTTATTGCTATTAACATCACTTGTGTTTTTCTACTTGAATAATTTGTTTTTCCCTAGACCAAGACCTCTTTGAAACTAAGAAAATTAGTGTTGGTAAGTATAGTATTCATTTCTTATTATTGACCAACTAAGATCTTCTTTATTTGTCTGTAATATAAATACATGTTAATAATGCCAGTATAGCTTTAGGAAATTACAATTAGAACAATAAAACCCTCCACCAAGTATAACAGTACGCTTCATGTTTACAGAAGAACCTGGGGATAAAGTATAAATTCTTGATTATATTAACATTTTATATAAAGTGTTTAGAGGCCATAATTTGTTGTGTAAATGTTCTTGAATATTAATGAAATTTTGAAGGCTGCAGAACTGATGAGCAGCTCACATGAAATGCTAATACAGAACTTAAATCCATGAGCAATTCCTTTTCAGAATTTTCTTTGATTTTCCAGGACTGGACCCAGTACACATGCAAAATTATTCACTAGCAGCAATATCCCAAACTGAGGGGAGCACAGGTTTTGAATATAAAACCACTTAGGGTTTATAAATACTTTCATATGAAACAATCCACAGTCCATTAATAAGGCTGAGAATGCATATATTGACCATGCAATTAAAAATCTGATTCCAGAGTTTGTCACTGACAGAAATATACAGTAAAACAGAATAATTCTGAAGCCTGACATTTGTCATATGGCTCTGTGTGTCTGTCTGACCAGAAGCTTTGCTCTAGAAATCCCATTGCTACATAAAGCCCCACCCAGTGATTTGATGTATTCCGAGAATCTGTAACATGCAAGATTAAGAGAGCGGTCAGTAATAACAAAGTTATTTTGACTGAGTTCATATAAATTGTATCATGCTAAGTTATTTCTGTTTTGCAGCTACTACTGAAGGATAAAGCAGTCTGAAATTTGCTCAGCTTCTGTTAAGCTTTCCTTATTGTTCTTTGGCTGGGACAGGAAACAAAAACTAGTAAGCTATCGTCTCAAATTGCGCAAGCAATTGCATTCTTTGAAAACATTATCTGCGTGAAATCTTTCATGGCAGGAAATTACAAACAGAAAGAAATTCCTTCACACTAAGAGAAAAACACAGACCATTTTCAATATTTGTTTTAATGTACAAAAGTTGCTGCAAAAATTTATTTGGTCGCTGCTGTAATTCCAGATACCTGTCCTGACAGTAAACTGAATCCTTTAGAAAGAGACTTCGAGTATTAAGTAAGGAAAAAGAGAATTGTCTGCAATCCTAATAGCTGAACTTTCTATTAAACAATCTGTAATTTCTCACAACTGATCACTGAAGAGAAATACAGAGAAAACAGAACAGTTGATTATACATATATTTCTAGTTCAGACTAGAAATCAATGTTGTGAAACAGTGATAAAAAACACCTGACCATTTATATAGCATTTATGACTGCTTTGAAAACATTTGCCTAACAAGAATAATGGAGTAGAAACTTTGATTCACACTGGCATAGAATACAAGTCAAGTTACCAATGGTTATTATGTTGTGACCCACTGCAAATGATGCTAAGTGGCAAAATAAAATTTAGAAAATGTAATAGCCTAGATTCTAAAAATTACCGTTTTTTGAGTGGACTTTTTAAAGCCATATGTTTAAAATGATTCATCTCTAGGCTGGTGATTCATGCTGAGTGTTACTGATTGTTTGAAAAAGAGAGAAATACAGTAATTGGCATTTTACCACCTCAGTAAGAGGCAGAACAGAAACACCTGAGAGGAACGATACAGGAAGGAAGTCACCAACTGCTTTAAATGCTATTTGTCATTAATGAGCCAGATTATGTTTCTTTACACTACACAGCAGGATGGTACCTATTCCCATCATTTTTCCCAATCACCTTTCCTAGCAAAATTCCCATTTTATGGTGCCAGTTCTGGGAGCTGCTGAAACTCATCAGTAAGTCTTCATTCTATAAAAGGTTCGTATGCTAGATGCATATAGTGTACCTAGCTCAGTGAATTTAATGAAGAGCAAAGACCACACCAGAAACATTATCAAAGCAATTGTCCATAAGTGTCTGTACATGATCCTTCCCTCCCCAAAAATACCTAACTTTTAGCTCCATTCAAGATGAGTAGATAACACTGAAGCAAGAGGATCAGTGAAGCATTCAGGCTGCTGCAGACAGCTGGAGGTTGTCTCACCCTCCTGAGCTCAAGTGGGATATCCCAGGAAACTCCATGTTTCTGAAGAGAAAGAACTTTGCCATCTCCAAAGCTGGATCACATCCACATCTACCATACTGCAAAGGCAGTTACAGCTACTCACATGATACTTTTAAATTAATAACAACAAACAATAAGAATACCATCCATACAAAATATCTCATGTATCAGGTTCATAAAATTGGTGGGGTTTTTTCAAAGTTGAAGCATTCCTTGCTGTATCAAAGAAATGTATATATTTTAGCTCTTTTTTCTAAGCAGGTTCTCTAAAGATGAGAAAATGAGGAATGTTGCTTTTACGTAGGACTCCTGGACAACTTCACCTCCCTTTCTGAATGTAATCATCTTCCTCTGCTCTTTATGGCCCTGTTTGCCAGTATCTGCTATTACATTTTTTAACAGCACTGCAGATTTCTAGTAGTCATAAATTACAGTCTTTACACTTAATCATGACTTCTTTGATTCGTCTGTGTCAATGGCATAATTTATATCACCCTTTTTGCCACCACAAGGGTTGTCTCAGTATCCAAAGGAGCAGACATTTTGTCAGGCTTTTTTCTTACCCAGTTATCAAGCTAGGATAAAACCAAGAAAATGGTGATTGTCTGTGCCACTTTTTCTTTTCAGCTGTCTTTCGGCATCCTTCATGCATATTACACTATATACCAATTCTTTTTAATAATTTATTCTATTATAATTCAAAGTGTGTCAAAAAGTTGCAGTGCCCACAACTAAGCTAATTCTGAAGGAATGCATGCCATCTGCTTAATCAAACACTGCCGGCAAGAAGTGTCTCTTTCACACCTGTATTAATCATAATTTAGACATATGTGTTCTGCCCTCAGATATCAGGAGAGGTATACCTTTCCATAGGTGTAATTAACTTGGTCTTGCCTGTGGCAAAGCACACAGCGGGTATGTCAATCTCAAAGTATCTGAGATGGCTAATTTGTGTCCCTTCATGATGCTTCCTGGACCTGGGAGTGTACACTCAGAAAATACTACATTTTCAGGTTATGCTTCTGGGCTTTTTCGGAGAAAACAACCCCTGAGCTGACACTGAAATAAAAGCTGATTTCAGTGCAAAAAGCAGCATTCCAATGCTAGGAGTACCTAAGTCCTGAATGCATAAATTATCAGGTACATATTTTGTTTTGTCTTATACAAGCTTCCAGAATAATATTGAATTAGAAGTTTTTATGCATTTTATGCTTGGAACCTCCCTTTGCATAAATACAAAATTACCCCAATATTTGGGAGATAAGGCAGCAAATAAATAAATTCTTAAACACCTCACCATTAAGTGATATGATATACAGCTATTTATGCTATTAGATATGCTTTGTTATGACTGATCAGAAATGCTGGCCAAAGTGTAAGTAACAGGTGAAAAAGATAACTACATTGAGATGGCTTTTGTCTTCTGCGACTGGTGTCCACAGTCTATGTCCCTTCTGTTCTTTTGGCTGACTCCTGTGGACAACACCAGTGTGGCTATGGCAATGTGAAACATCAAGAAGTTCATTTGTTCATCCATCTATCCATCCAGTGCAGTGTGTGGCTCCACAGATGGCTGGCACAGCCTGGGGAACGGAATGGGGAAGAGAAGTCAGTGGGTGCAGGGTGGGCACTGGCACCATTACCACAGGGAAAGTACTCCTGGAACAAATGCTTTTACTACACAGGCTTACACAAAACATCCCATTCAGCTCAGCAGTGAGGGAGCAGACATCTCACTGTGATGAACATCCACTCAGTTGGTACAGGAAAACTTGATAAAATTATTTGACTAAAAAACCTAGAATTTAAGTAAAGTAATAAGAGCCTCATAGTTCATTCAAGAGCTCAAAAATACAGGAGATAATTCTGATAACGGAAAGTGTGCATAGCTTTCAGAATTACACAGCTCCCTTCTCTGGCTGTCTGTCTTCTGAGCTGCAGAGAAATGCAGCAGATTTCTTTAATAGTAGTAACTTTGTACTGAGGTGCTGGAACATCAGTGGGAACACAGGGATACAAAGGCACTTTCTGTCCCACTTTCACCTTAAGCAAGGCTAAAGTGGTTTTTTAATTTGCATATTTAGGAAATGATTGTGTCCTTATACAACTACAAATATCTCAGTTATGTACAAAAAGGCTTTTATTCTACCATCCAGAGAAAAATTCCTGTGGGACAGTAATTCCACAGACTGTGGAATATTATTAACGGGTTTAAGCACAACTAAGAAAGTTTGCTTATTTCTTTAAGCTATTAAATTAGATGGACACATATTGCAATACATATCATGTAATATAATTTGAAGAGAAAAGGAGAAACTGGAGAAGGGGCTATATATTTTATATATATTTTGATTTCAGAAAACATGGAGATAAAATAAAAATTTCAGTACAGCATTACTATTTACTTAAACAGGCCTCCCATTTCGTAATTATACTTCAGGTCATAATTACCAATTTAAATATGATATATCTATCATTTATCAGAGAATTATATATCAAATATTATAACCAGAGACTTGTATGTTATATACCAAATATCACTCAAATTCTCTGCTTGCAAAAATGGAACAAAAAAAAAGTAGAACAATGAGACAGGTAGGTAGGTACGTAGGTAGGTAGATAGATAGATAGATAGATAGACAGACAGATGACAGATACGTACGTGCATACCTACATACATAGTACTTAGGATCATAGAATCATAGAATAGAGTTGGAAAAAAACTTAAGATCATCTAGTTCCAACCCCCCTGCCATAAGCAGGGACACCTCACACTAAACCATGTCACCCAAGGCTCTGT
>JBCJKH010014803.1:0-18224 GCA_039877255.1 Loriculus beryllinus | reverse complement strand
CCCCTCTCCCCTCTCCCCTCTCCCCTCTGTCTTTCTCTGCCCTGCCCTTTTCTGATTTTTCACTCATGTCATGTCATTCTTCCGATAATGTACTGATCAAACCCACTGTTTTTCAGCACATGATATTTTTATGTGATAGAGATTGGTAAGTTTTGATTCATAGATATTCTTTTTTTGTTTCTTCCTCTAAGATCATCAGAGTGTGCAAACACTCCTATCAAGACAAATGATAATGCAAATGGAAAAAAAATCTGCATTTTCATTGCAGGCTACTTTCAAACTAATGTCCTGTGTGAACTTGTCATTATGAAGGCCAGATGAAAAGATACGCTTTTCATTTGCTCATATAAATGTGTGTGGATAACTATCTTTCAGGGTTTTTTTCAATTCTGTGTTATCTGTGACAGATAATACAGAATTTGTTACTTCCTTACAAATTGCATCTTTTTGTTTGATTGTGCACTGTAGCTTTATCCCTTTTCCCTGTAACATGCAATGTTGCCCAACATGGACCTGCATCATAGGAGAGGGTTCTTTTTTCCCACTTTTAGCAGTTAGGCCATTGGTGATGCAGGGAAAAGACAGGATACTGCCCTTCTTTGCTTAGATGCCAGTCCTACACTCACCTTGTTAATGGACTGTTTGTTTGTTCCTCTTTCCAGCTCAGATCTTGAATTAATATAGCACTATGTACTGTTTTCTATCTCCTCAAAAGGTTTTTTTTTTTCCTAATCCTGTATTGAGGGTAGTAGTCAATACATGATTTAATGAACATGAATGAATACCACTAAAATGAAAATCATGTCTTTGTTGTATTTGAAAGCTTGCCAATTTTGTCAAAACTGTTTCTTACCATTTAGGAGTTGAAATGAGAATGAAACAGCGTATCTGAGAGTTCATTGCTATTTGCTGTTAGGAATTCTGTCTCCCCACAACACATGCTCCTCCATTTCTGTCTTGTCCAAATGCAACTTCTAGTACTAATGAATAATTCTAATAGAAATGGAAAATATTGGAGGAGGTCGGGTGCTTACATGAAGATTTTAACGATTTGGGGTGGGGCACATGAAGTATCAGGCTAGATTTTCAGATGTAGTCCTCTGTTGTTTAAGGTAACTCTCATAAGGATTTTTGAAGTTGTCTAAATTTCTCTTTGTACTGAAATGAATGCATTTTTGAGTGACAGTCTTTGAAATTTCATCCCTGTATAGCTGCATTTAAGGTTATTTCTTTATCCTGTGTTACTAGCTGTCACTGTTTTTAACTCTTTAACATCCAACTAAGGATGTAATTTCCTGTCATATCAGCAAATATTATCTAGGGAGGCCAGTTTATCTAATTTTCCTTATTCAGACTTTATTGTGGGGAACTGTTTTACGGGGCTATCTAAAGGCTGTGAAGAATGCAGATTAGAGTTTGCCTCAAGGTTCCCATCCTGCTGTGAAAGGAAATTCTTGTCAGGCTGTTACTTAGTGATCCAAAAATGTAGTAAAGGGCAGAGGGGAAGACCTTTAATCCCCTGACAACATGCTTGGGGATAAACATTACCTCTGTGAATTGCTTCATCTCTACAGAGACAGGATAGGAGTTCTGGTTCAGTGTGTTCAAAGTTCCACATGATAATGCCTAGCTGCTGAATGAGTACAGAGGGTATCAGAAATGGTTGTGCTTACAGCTCTCCAGGGCAGGAGAAAGCACTGGAAACAGAAAACAGAGGGTTTTTACTTTGTTCCACATCTAAATCTGTTGGACCTTCCTAAGCAAGAGCTCTCTCGGCAGGTTGGCAGACTTCAGAAGACAGCCCATTGCCCTCTCCTCTGCAGGGATCAAAGTATTGGTTGGCCCTGTTTGCAGGAGCTGTGCGCTGTGAACTTCATTTCCTGTCTCATTGCAGTGGGCAGCACTTACCCATGAGAAGGTTAGTGCTTATAGGCAGGGGAGACCAGTGCTTATCCTGTGCTTAAATGCATATACGTAGCCAAATGTCCTGGAATTCAGCGCTGTCCTGAACTGAATTTGCACAGTCAGTAGCAAAAATACATCATTTCTTTTGTATCTGCAGTCACGAGAGAAAACATTAGTGAGTAGATGAGCCTTAGTTGAGATTTGCCGAATAATGAATAGCTAAGAATAAGATGGTTTTGTGGTGCAGATGGTATTCTGGGATTAGATTTGGATTTATCTTAGAGGTGGTGCTTTAAATGTAATTGTAAAGCTCAGAAAATCATCCTTTAGGAACATTTAAATGTAATTGTAAAGATCAGAAAAGCATCCTTTAGGAGCAGGAAATTCTGTGCCAATTCTTTTCATGAACCCAGCTGCAGCATCTGCACATTTATGGTTTAAATCTTATTTTTAAGCCTCTATCACTTAAAGTGAAAGTCCTGTTTACCCGAGACAGCAGTGATGGTGTATGCTCAAAATGGCTAGTGGACTGAAATCTTGTTCTCTGCCTTATAAATCAATGAAAACATTGCCTTCTCTGCATTTTTGAGCTCCATCATGTATGTACTTATAATCAGATATCTCTTGCTGAAAGTTATAACACAAAAGTAATTCAAAAAGCTTCAAGCTTTTAGTTGTTAGATCAAAGGATGGCTGACAAGATAGTGAAGATAAGTCTTTAGCTTTTCAATTAGCAGTGTCAGAGTGTTTCATCCTTTGCTGATTAATCTTTGCTTTGGACCAAGTAAATGATGCTTCATCTGAGTGAATGAATATGGCCATATTTAAAATGATTTAGAGAACTGTCTGCTCATTAATACAGGCAATTTGTACTGAATTTAATTATAATGTGGATTAGCATTTTCAAAACAAAAGAACCCGTGTTTTTTGAAGAGAGACTGAGCGACAAACAGGATGGATTGCTGGGTTGGTAAGTCACACATTTAAAGACTGTGGAGCAGAGACTCTTTGGTTCCCTGCTTAGCCTAAGGCTGCCATGTCCATGAAAATAGGACCCAGTGTACTGTCTTTAATGTGACATTTTCCCTAACATCCTGTGCACTCACTCCTTTGGTTATGTCTTACTCGTTTCCAGTGCTCCTCTACACTCAGAGAAGGGACTGCAGTCTTGTGAGTAATGGATGATGAAGACACGTATGAGGTGTCAGGCAGTGACAAGCTGTTTCTTTGGGCTTTTAGTCACCCCTCTACTAATTTAATGTATATTTTCTGTAAATCTGGAACTCTTCTGCTGTGTAATGAGAAAGGGAGCGTGTGTTTATTGGGTGCCTCAGATGCTCACTGTGTTGTGAATGCAATACTACTCATGACAGATTGCTGTGCTGAAGAGGGTAGCTGTGGGTTTGTAAGCTGCAGTCTCCATAGACAGAGATAAATCTATTTCATCTTACTCCTCTAAGAATTTCCTTGGTGTTTCTATTGCTATTCATGTGCAGGAAGGATTCCTGATGAACAGGGAAATTGCCTCACAGACCAAAAGCCTAGGGAGAATTTCCCCCTTCAGAGAGAGATTACTGGCAGTCCACATGTTATTGAGCATCATTGGGCATTTTGGAGGTTTATTTACTTTCTCAGGATATTTTAAAAGTGATTTTATGGGCAACCAGTTTTTTCTGGTAAGGTTTCTTAGTGGACTGTTTTTATCCTTTTAAATAAAGCACTTTAGTTTTGCGAAAAAGAAAGGGATGGTGGGAGGCTGTCTCCATCTGAGATAAACCACAGTCACCATGTGAAGCCAGTGGAGCTTAGTAACTGACAGTGACCAACAGCTTACAAGTTGTTTCCTTAGGGGATAAAGTTTGATGGTTATTTTATTGTATTTCACAAAGGTACTTACGTTTATGTCTTTGTAAACTCAATATTATTTCACTTCAAGGCTTGGCCTGGCCAGAAGAAAGAGTTACTGCGTGTTGCTTTCACAGATTCAAATATTGACCTCAAAGTGTGTCATGCTTTTAGAAAATGATAAAGCATCCTTTTAATTTGAAAACAATTGGCATTGCATGAATTATGTTGACATTCACAGTTTATGCCATGCATATTATGTTGAGATTTTTAAGGAATTAATTAGTTTTTTGCATATGTTACAAAGTAGGATGAGTTTGTATTTTCCTGGGTGTAGTTTCACCATAAAATGCATGGCCATTCTGTTCGACATACTGTGCAAGCTGTATTTTGAAAATAACTTTCCAATGATTCCTTGTGTTCAGGGTTAAGATGTGGGTTTAAGCACAAGCAGTACAAACTCTAAATACAATTTTTCTGTCTTCATGCTGCCACAGTTGATGATCAGTCTGGCAGAGCTTTAGTGCGAGGAAAAGTGCTTCCTACAATAGCTCAGCAACACATTAATATTCTGATGTCACTTTTGGCGTGAAAGTTAGGAACTAATAGATTGTTGGAAGGAGGAAGAAAGTTAGGAAATACATTCCAGCTAACCTAACACTTTCAGGTTTACCGTAGCTTTGCAAATTCTGGTTTATTTGACTCTCCTGTCTGCATGAATTGTCTGAAATACCAAACAAACTCTGCTATGTCTGCTTACACTTTTGTACCTTCACAGAGTTCTTAATTCATTCTCTCATCTCTCTTTGTTTCTTTCTTCTCTCTCTGTTCTCTTTATGGTGGGGTACCCTGAATCTCTCAAGCAGTGCAGGAGGCCGAGCAGGAAGATGTAAAGGTGGTAGTGGATGCCCAAGCTCCGAAACCAACTAAAAAAACCAAGGCTGCAGCTGCAAGCTGTCAGACTGGCGGCACCAGAAAGGAGAAAAAAGGGAAACACAAAGGTTAGCTGCATGCAGCTGAATGTCAGATGTGGAATTGACTGCAAAATGCATCTTTTTATTTTCTTCTTTTTTTTTTTTTTTTTTAATTTCTTTGAATTTTTTTTAAAGAGCCTGAAAGTAATTTCTTGAAAATTTTGTGAGGTTGGAAAATGTGAGTGGTCTGGTCTTGCTTTGGCATGTATAACCTGGAAGTGAAGGAGGGTTAAAATTTGTAAACTGAGTCTTTTCCAGAAGGAGAGCGTTCAAATTGCAGAGGAGGAAAAAAGTACTGATGGAAAATTAGCTGGTGGTTTCCTGCTGTGTTAAAGAAATGAGAGTCATCTCACATCAATGTGGTTTCTTTAGGCTGTCTGCATGTAACGTAATTTGGCAAAAGAGCCTTAAATTGCAGTCAGTTCTGTCCAGTCTTTCTGAGGTTTGAGCTGTACAAATTAGATGTAAGTAGGCATTTTGTAAATCAGTTCAACAAAACTGAGATAGCATTCTCAACAGGGTTCTTCAGGTTGTTATTTCAGTGTTACTCTGTCTCACCTGGTCGACATATGGGGGTGTTTGTATGAAAAAATTCTGTAATGATTTTGGGTGAGAGTAGGTAGACAAAAAATACACTACTGACAATGACAAAGGGGTAGGTGGAAATGACATTGCCATTATTAGATTTACTGTCTGAGCTACATAGTGATGGAAGAAGTAACATGAGCTACTTTAGAGGTATTCAAATTTTGTGTATATGCGTGTGCACACTCACGAAGAGAGAGAGGTTTTTGTACCACATACAGTTTCTTTTTATTTGACGGCAAATGACTAATAAATACCTTTCCAGTAATGTGCAGTTCTTGGATAAAGTCAGTGTAACACTATCCTGCCTGGACTGTACTGTATTCTTGTCTTGTGTATATCCAATAGTCTCTCCATTACTGCTTAAGTAAGAAAATAGTGTATATCCTTGACAAGTCTATTTGAAACTAGCGATGACCAATAAAGGTAATTACTGAGGTCAGAGTATTGGGCTTACCTACAGGGATTTTGCAGGACTTGAGCCTACCTTTTCCAAATCCTTCACACATATATTACATATTGCAGCTTAATTCTTGAGATCTGAATTTACAGCTTCACTATGTCTGTAGTCTCTCTGGCTAAAAAGAAAGCCCTAGGTTAGACAGGCTTTGGTCTGGCCCTGAGGCAAACACTTTATCCAGATATTTGAAAAAAATGATGATGTGTGTCAATACCTAGGCTTAAAATAAGTAAAAGTCAAAGGCAAAATTATCAGAATATAAAAGTTTTTGGTAAAATAATTGAACAGAAACCTAATGTTTCTCATTTTAATGCAAAAAGTCACTGCAGCATAGTGATACAGATGCCAAATTTTACTTTGAAGTGCGTCTTGCTGAAAAGTAAGAATTCTTTTACTAGTTTAAAGGTAAATCTGTCACAGGCTGTAACTGAGTATTGTGCAGGGTAGTACTTAAATCATGGTTACCACATGACTTTGAGGCCGTGTTTAATCTCATAGTGCCTGGTTTGCCTTCATGGGGTGTCTGTGTCTGTGCTGTGTTCAGAACTTCAGAGCTGTGCTGGTCAATTCCAGCACAGAGCGAGAAGCGGTAATCATTTGAGTGTGTGATTTCCAGGGCATTCTGGAGATGCCAGTCACACACATGCTGGGGCTGTTTGGGATCGATAGCTGTCTTCAAACTTACTGCTAGATGTAGGCAAGTTAAGTTAGACCCTGAGCACTGTGTGCTTACTGTGAAGGAGTTACACAGTTTTCTGTTATCTCTCAGCAGGTAACACCTAGTATTTTTCTTATATGCCAATAATATTTTTATTAATTTTCTGAAAAATTCCCCAAACAGCCAAATGTTGACATATTTTGATATAAGCAAGTTGTGTCAGTAAAAGTAACACAACTTAATGTAGAGCTGGAGCTTTTGCATGCTGATACTACATGGTGGAAACTAATACTCTTAGCTATAAAAACCTCTGCTTTTGCTGTAATTCTTATTGCTTATCCTGCTCTAGTCTTCTCTCGCCTTCAGCATTTGCCCATCAGTGGCATCTTGTGTATATTTCCATGGAGTGGAGGTGTTACTCATCAACTATAGTAAAGAAAATTTTGAGTACCTCCTCTCCTGAAGGTTATGTTGATGACTAGTAACAAATCTCAAGCAACAAGCATCCCCATCAGTTGAAATGTGTTCAGAGCATACACGTAGCATGTTCTCATACAGCTTATCTACTTTTTTTGAACAGTGGTATTTAACTGTTCATTCATGTATAATTTCACCCTTGGAATCATACCTAGTTTACCTTTGATAGTGTTGCAAAACTGTGGTGTTTGCAGAGGATTATAACTGTATTTCTGTTCTTACATCCCTACTGAAGCTGCAGAATATTTTGGTTTTGGTCATAAAAGTAAAACCAAATGCAACTTTAAAATTCCTGAGGGATTTTACTGATCAATCCACTGCAGACATAGCTAGTTCATGTTATTTAGGAATGAAGAAAACGGAAGCGATAAACAGAGCCCTGTAGTAGAACTTGTATCATTTTTTCATTACTGTTAAGAGTGTGAATCTTGAAAAACAAAAAAAAAAAAAAAAAAAATAAAAATTGAATGGATTTGCTAACGACTTCAGATCCAAGTAATGAAAATGGATGAAGGGTAAATTGTTTTATGCCATTTTGTGGCACAAGAGATTTTGTTGGAGAAATTCATTGGTAATTAGATGAAATCTTGAAAGTTTTAGGTTCTGCTTTTAGCTTTACAGGTTTTGTCTCCACTCTGACTACTCTGACTGTAACCTTTGTATGTCCTGTAAACAAGCAGGTTAAATGCACTTAATATGCAAAAATAACATTTTAAAGGTTTCTGTTAGAATTTAACTATAGTGAGCATGATCTTTCCAAGCATAGCCAATCTTTGTGATTTAAGAAAAAAGAACCTATAGATCAGATCCTGTGAATAAGAAGCTAATTCAGAGAGAAAATCATTGACTTATACATGAATAGCTCTTGAAGATGTAGTGTAATGATTGTACTCTGGTCTTAGATGTGTAATGCATTTTTAAGTGGCTCAGAGAACAACAAAACTATGATCAGGACAATGTGCTAAAGACAAACGTGAAGGAAACATTAGGTTTAATGAGGTAACACTGACATTAGGCAAGAAGAGGAATGTGGCTAATTGCTCATGTAGAGCTGATTGTGCCTCTTAACTTAGGGGTCAGTGCATTTTGTAATTCTGTGCTGGGTAGTATGGTACTTAGCTGTCTTTCTCCCTATATTTGTGATTATTACTGATACTTCATTATTAGTGGAGGTATCCAGTATATACTCTGTCTGTGCAACTGCAGTAAATTTAGGATGTTTTATGTAGCTTAGCTTGCTAACCTGGTAGTTCTGAAAGCTTTGGTCTCCCAGTTTATTGTTTGACATATCATTCAGTATTGGAAAAAAAAACTCCAAACAAAATATAATGAATTAATATGAATATGGCTGTCTTTCCAGTGCAAATAGTAGATTAAATTCTGGTTTGGTTTGTGATGCTAGTAAGGGGTGACTAAAGCTATTACTGAACAGGATTGTTGGATGGTTCAACAGAAAAATAATGGAAATGAAAACGGTTGTGGCAGGAACCTATGAAAAGTATTTACCCTGCATAGTATTACAAGTACAAAACTACAGCACCTTTAGATATCAAATAGCTTGATGATTCTATAAAAACTGAGATTCATGAAAGTATTACAGGTGCATAGTGGTGTGGGGGTTTTGTTTGGTTGGTTTTTCTCCCCAACGTATGTTTGTGAAGAAATTAATAAATATCGTGGATAAAGTGGGCTTTTTTTTGCCTATGTGCAATGAATGGAGCAAAACCAAATCAGGAAGATAAAATGGAACCTTTAAAAAGACCCAGAAAATCTGCAAACCAGGAGTTAAATCAAAGGGAAATCTGTTACGAAAATTCAGGAATCATTCTGTGGAAAGCTGTTGTTTTGGGGTTTTCTTCCTGGCACTGTTGGCACTTACAGCATGTAAATACATTCTACAAAACCCCTGCTTTGAACCGCACTGGTTCACTCAATGCCATGGGCATTATGCTTTTTGTCATTGAAATCAGAAATCTTGATGAGTTTAAAATGTTCAAATAAATGATACCTTCCCAGCAATTTTTTTTCTTACATTGTACATTAAATGTATATATAGTATGTTGGGTATTCCATGCTGTCTTTATGAGAGCCAGAAAGCAAGCAAGCTGCTTTGACATACAGCAGTTTTTCTGCCAGGATGGCTATTTCATGTTTTGATTTGGTTTGCTGCTTCTGTGTTTCTGTTCTTTCTTTCACGCTTGTCTGTCTGTTTTGATTTGTGCCTCCTGTTCCATTTTTATATGTAACAAGCAACTACATTAGCTCTGTCTGCCTAAGAAAGCAGGACCATTTGTTGGATACTTATCATTTCTCACTGTAGCACTTCCTTTCTGACAGGGGGAGGGAGATTCATGTAGAGTAGATTTATCTTGGCTTCTGTTCGCTGCGTATTAAAGAGAAAGGGCAGGAGGAACCATAAAAGAGTTTCCAGCAAGAAAAGTCCAGTTATTTCTAGATCTGACAACCCTTTCAGGCTGTGCTTTGGCAACACATGGACTTGATTGGAAAAAGTCATTTTAGCCTCCTCAGGGTAGAGATTTATGAAAGCCAAGTTCCTGCCAGAGTTTTTTAAATTTCATAACAGTGAATGCAGAGCTTGGTCCTCAAGCACTTGTGTTTTAGTGACCTGATCTGGTGTTATCAACAGTCCTTCTTCTGATGGAAGTTTGGGCTCAATCACCTCCAGAAGTCCTTTCCTAAAAAGCTTTCTGTTTGCCCTCCTGTCCCTATAAACAAATCCCTCTGTGATTTTGCAGTTGCTTGAACCCGTATCAGTGAGTGAACAGCTCATATGAGAAAGGGCGTATACTGGGAAATGGCTTGTAAAATATTGACAGCTACAATGTACTTACGGTTATTCAGTCCTAAAAAAGACTAAAAAAAAAAAAGCTTTTCCACCCTTTAAACATTCTCATTTTTCTCTTAGTGCTGGGTGAAAGAATTTACTGAAAGAGATTATTTTTTTGTTTGTTTGTTTTGGTTTTTTTTTTTAAGCAATGGAGTTCTAAATTTCTAGAAGATGAAGTTTCATGATACTTCATTCTAACCATTTTCTTGGAGTTTCCTAAGCAGTCATTCTGAGAAAGAACCTTTTCCACTTACTGATTTGTGCAATGCTATTTTCTTGTACCACCGTTCTGGAATTAAATGCTAATATACTCAGCTCAATGCTGAGGTCAGCATTGAGCATTATTCACATGGGTATGAATTCTGTGTCAGATCATTGGCTAATCTAACCTGGTACCTAGTGTGCCTGCATTTGCTGTCAGCTTGTTTGTAGAGGAAGGACATACGTATTGTAGAACGCTTATTGTATGTAACTGAAGTCAGAAAATGTGGCTTGAGATTTTCTCTGGTTCCAGAGACCTCCCACCTGACCTCAGTCAACTCTTCAGATCTGATCTGCAAAGGGTTCAAGCATATTCTTAAAACTTTGTCTGTGAGCAATATGCCTGACTTCACACGTTGAATTTGTGTCCTAAGTGTTTCATAAAAACAGAACAAGAATTTTTGTATCTTGCAGTTCCTCATGTGTAAAGTAGGGACAAAAATACTTGTTCTCTATGCTGTGTTCCTTTTCTGATATGTGATCTTGTTTGATGTTCAGTCACTGAGCAAAATCAGTTCTCTCTGATGTATGATACTTGCTCTTTAGTTTCTTTCTTAGTTTGCAAATTTCCTATGAAGAAATTCTTCATTTATTCTAACAGTTATTGTCAAATAATTTAGAAATCTGTCTTTTCATGGTGTCCTAGGAGCATTAAAGACTCTCTGTAAATAATCAGTTAATCATTCTTTCCTGTACTTACAAGTTCATGTGAAAGAACCAAGAGGAAATAACATTTGCTGAAAATCTTTTCACAGCAAAATGTTTGCATGTATAAATACATGCAGAGAGGAACATGCTGTGTATAAATACAATTAGATTCTTTTCCTGCAAGATCCAATTACTGGGAATTCATGTTGTATATAGCCAAATACTTAAATAATGTTCTGGAGAGCTGACTCACCATGCTTATGCCTGTAATTTGCTGCTGGGTAGTTTGTCACATATTTAATCTGTAACTAATTTTTTCAAGACTACCAGTGTGTGTCGTGTACTACTGTCAGATATCAAAATCTTTCCTCATGTTTGATCTTGTGCTCATCTATCAGTGATGTTCATGCATCAGCTGCCTCTCTTTAGTTTCCCTGGTTGTACATAGCTTGGTAGCATGTAATCTTTTCCTTCCACTTGACATTGTTCCTCCACCCCTTAAAAATTTTCAGTACTCTTTCTTAATTATTTCTTGTGTAGTGAAATAATAAAAATTGCAGTTCTGACTATCCTCTAATTTTATTACTTTTCTGTAGCATTATAGTGCCATTAGACTCTCATGACTTTGAGAATTTCTCTGGTGCAGTGTCTAGAAAGGCTTAATTTCTATCCAGCTTTGAGGGAAAGTTCCATTTAGACTTTATTCTGTTACAGATTCTAGGTTTAGATAGGACTATTCAAGAGACTGATCTAAGGTTTGAGTTCGGCATGACTAGGCCCTTAGTTTCCCACTTGCAAATAGGGTTAGGAAGTGTATTTCTTTTCTGCAAAATAATTTTGAAGATTGTGAAGCTGAAATGAGAATGCATGAGACTCAAATGGATACCCACAACGGCACTTGTAATGGTCTACTAGTGCTATTGTGGGGAAAAAAAACCCACACCAAACTGACCTCTAGATCTGTAAGGTCAAGGAGGAGGGATATACTTTAGGATATATAGATTCCATCCCATGTAGTCTGTACTTACTTAGTCTGTCAGAAAAAAATTTGGTAAGTACATCTAGTAGAACTGAGATGGGTCACCTATGTTTATTTTAGCATCTATCTATAGGACATATTAAAATTGTTGGAAGCTTCCAACTGATGGTGATCTAGGACAGAGAAATTTATGCTCCCATAAGGAGCATAATTGCAGGATTAGAACAATAAAACAAGCTCTTGACTTCCTATCCTTGAAATGTATTGTTGTTACTAGATCCAGTGAGACTGAATGGATTTTTGGTTGTTGATAGATCCTTTAGAAGCTGAAGTTTTGAATAGGCATAGTGAGGTATCATAAGATGCATAAAGGTTTAGATTTGTTTCTCATACATCAAAAACACTAAGCAAAATTTTACCACTTTATTCCTTTTCTAAGGCTTTCAGTAGCAGTCCCCTTCTTTTTTTCCCCATACCTTTTTCTCTCTCCCCTCATTCCAGGCCTGGGTCTTGTGCTCTTTGTGTGTAGATAGCTAACATTTTGTGTATTTAAAGCAAAAGAAAAAAAATCCTATCTAAAAATCCCATACCTGAGATCAAAATTAAGTGCATGTCCACCTAATGTATTTTGAATTTCTTACAATTTAGATTAATTAAGGTTATAAAAACATTCTACAAGGTAGGTTAGATTACTAGTTTTTAAGAGCATGATGCTGCCTGTTTATAAATACTGTCTAGATGATTTTAAGTGCTGACAGAATATAGGCTTTGATAAATAGTAGTTCATACAGTGGAAATACCAGTGAATGCCAATTTTCTGTTGCTTTTTTTTTTCATCATCTCTTTGTTTTCATTTCTGGGTTTCATCCAAGACATCACCATGTTAAAGTTTACCAGAAGGTGTTTCTGAAGGGATTGGTATTCTGGGGGTTGTTTCAAGTCTTCATATTTCCTCCCTGCCCTTCATAGTTGCCTATCAAAAATGTCATTTTCTTCTTAGCAGGTATTCAAGGACATCTCTATCAGGCTTTTTTCTATCTGATTTTTCAGAAAAGCTGTAGAAAATGCTGACTGTGTCAATAAAGACTTTCTTTTTTGGCACAGCCTGCTCAGCTTCTTTGCCTCCTGTCCTTAAACTGGGAAACTTTTAACTATAGACATGAAGGGTTTGTTTTATTGCACAGTGAACTGTCTTTCCAGTAAGTGGGTAGAAAGGAGTCACAATGTAACGAAAGTGAGAACATAGGGAGAGACCTGCCTTGAGTATCACAATTACACAAGCTTGGAAGTGTTTTCAGACAATAGATGATGGTAAAGCTGCCTTTTGAGATATGACTTACAAAGATACACTTAGATCTCATGATACAGAAAAAAGAAGCATGTACGTATGTTTACATGTAATGCCATTTTACATATCTGCATATAGCAACCAAGATGTGTTCATGCACACAAATATTAAATAGTTAATGCTGCATTTGCCACGAACCATCTACAGTATTCTAATGGAGTGCAGGTTCTTTTTTTTTTGTTCCTTCTTTCTGTCTGGCTGTGTGTTCTATTCCTTCAAATGGGGTTGCCAGTGGAACTGTTTATAATGCTTAATAACACACTATCAGTGATGTGCTCTTCAGAACACTGAAATTGATTATTCTTCTCTAAAAGTGTGACCTGGCAGTGTAGCCTTTGTCCTGATGCCTAGTAATACGTGGTGTTCCCGACAGCACGGGATGTGAGCGCAGATGTTCTGCAGGCATCAGAAAAAAACAGCCTCAGTGCAGTGTCTTAACGCTGTTGAACGCATTTCATTTGCTACAGGTCAGTGTCTGTTTTGAAGAATAAGATGGTTTGTTCCTTTTTGAAATGGGTTCTCAAAATTAGGTTTCTGTTGTCTGAAGCTTAATAATGGGCTAGATAGATATGCATGAGGTAGGAGTGTTTTGTTAAACTGATGGATGCTTAATACTTTTGAAATTCAGAATATTGAGGTGAGAACTTAACTTTAGGCAGCCACTTTAATGATAATAGTTAATATGGCTAAAGGTATTAAAAATGCCACAGTGGATCTCAGCATCTTTCTGTTTGTTCTAGAGCACCTTTGCTGTAGTGCTTATCCTAAGATTTTAAGAAAAATGCTGTTCTGTTCACTGCTGTATTATACCTGCAACAGAGGAAATTATACTCTTTATTCTGCGTCACACAGAGCTTCTGTCTGAAATCATCATCCTACCAAGATGAGAGAAATATTTTCATGGACTTTATTTAGTTCTTCAAGGTTGGAGAGACAGCTTGTTTATTTGTAGCAAGTTGTTATTAGTTTAAGTAAATCAGAATTTAGAGGGTTGGTGCAGAAACTGCTAGATAAGGGTCTGTGTGAAGTCAGAAATTCCTTGTGGTCTTGAACTCTGTGAATTTAATGTTTCTGCAGTGTTGGACTGCGTGCTGTTAGGTAGTTGCACAGCCAGTGCTGTTCCTGAGGGTGTGGACCGCTCTCTTTTCCACTTCTGCTTTGTACTGCAGTGGCAGTGAGAGCAAGTCTGGAAAGTATAGTGAAGCATGCTAAATGTATAATCCAGTTGTCTTTTAATGCAAGTTGACAGCTGCTGGCAGAGCGGATTGAAATGGTATTCTTGAAGACTTCTGCTACAGATCACACTGAAAAAATCCCAGTCCCTACAGCTCCTCCTTACAGGATTTATTTAGCTCTTTTTGGTGTGGGAAGCACCAAAGTCTTTTACTCAACTGGTTCTCTATAATGCTTGCTAATTCTCCACTGTGTTGCTTGCTTTTTAACAAAGTATTTCAGAACAACAACAGTATGCAGTCTGGTGTTATTTACTATATCATACATGCTAATACTAGCATTTTTATTGGTGCAAATGTGCGGGTTTTTTAATGGCTAACATAGTAGTATGTGCTAGCACTAAGTCTTAACCAAGAGCTGAAGTATATTTGCAATCTCATGTTTTAACTTGCTATCCTGAAGAAAAAACACAAAGTTAACTTGTGATAAGAACACACTCCACCCCGTATTTTCATTTTCTGTTTTTAGAGGTGTTTCACAGGTGTAAGGAAGTAGTTTCTTTCTAGCTGTCATCAGAAGCCACAGAATTACAGCATGAAGCTGTAAGGTGTGCCTGGGGATTCTGAGAACCTCAGAGTGGGTTTCCCAGGACCATGTCCATCTCAGAGGGTGGAGGAGCCAATAAACATGTGTTGTTTCTTTATAGTTTAACTCTGATGTTTTAACTATATAGCAATTTACTAATTCAGCAGGCATATTTAGGCTTGTTAACGTGCTGCTCTTCCTGGTGTGTACACTGCTAGGTATACTTGTGAGTTGTCCGGGTTTCTGAAGCTTTGAAGCATTGTTACATACCAGCAGTGTTGTTTATTAGGGGACATGGAATAATCTGGGACTCGTTCTTACCTTTTTCTGGACCAGTTGTATGTCCTTATGAAATCTGCATGTGTTTTCTATGTTGACCCTCTTGAGTGCATTTATTTTCTGCTTAGTTTTCAGTGTTTCTGATGCATGAGTGGGTGTGCTTTAGGGGTGAGGCAGGCAACAGCGAAATCCGGTTCACCTCGTGGAGATTCTCTAGTGCAGTGTGTGGGAAGTCAGATACTTGCCTTGGAGGCTAGTTTAGTCTTGTTTAAGTCTAGAAGTATTACTGAATGTGAATATCTGATCTCTGATTCCTAGAAAATATGCTTTTTGTGAGTGAGCAATTCTCTTTTCAGTAACTCTTTGACACAAAGACAACTGAGGCTTTTGATGTTGTCTGACAGGGATTGATGGCCCAGCTGCTTTTCAAGATGATGTTCAGAAGATAGGAGGTCAGGTACAGATTCTTACTGTTGGACAGTCTAGCCATGATGAAGATGATGGAGAGAAAACAGCTAGTGGCCAACAACAGCAAAGCAAACAAGATCTTAGAACAGCAATGCAGAAAAAGGGTAAGTAGTCAAAGATGTCTTCATGGTCTCATTGCTTGCTTGATGTACGCTGACTCCTTTTCCTCTTCTCATTCTCGGCCCTAACCTAAGCAGAGGTTGTCACTCTGTGTTTCTTCTCCTAAGAGAGCTTGTTAGGCTCTATTTTATTATCTAAAAAAAAAATAATGTTCTCACTTGTGCCAAGGAACAACAGCTCTCCAGGCTTTCCCATCTGCAGTGCAATGCTATTGTTAAGGTACCAGGCAGATGCTAATGCTCATATCCACCTGCTCACGTTTTTATGTTGTACAACTCTGGAAATTACTTACTTGAGGGTTAAGCAGGATAGCAGCAGAATAGCAACATTCAAACTAGAATATTCATTTTAGTTGTGTTGCCAGTGAAACATTGTTCGTGTCTTCATAATGTGTGTATGTGCTTGCGAGGTGAAGATTACAGCACTGTGTATTCTGCAGCATTTCCCATGTATAGTCCCCAGATGTTGTGGAATTTTTGTGGTTTTTGTTTTTCTAGAGGCACGCATGATTTGGGAGATAGATTGTGTATGTCCACATTCATGCATCTGTCCCTTCCTTCCTGTGCTGTTATTAGCTCTCATTAGACATTAACTGTAGGAAGGAAAAAAATTCCTAAAATCCTCACAAAGCTTTTTCTGAAGGCTTTTGCTTTGGAGTTGTTCTTCTTCAGTGTGCAGCTTTTGAAGCAAAGATGGCTCAAGCCAAGAGTGCTCTGAGGCTTTTAGAATAAACTCGTTGTGTATAAAGAGCAAAATGTAAGTACAAACTTGACTTATCTAGAATAGACTATTCATACCTAAATGCCCGCTTCTTGTCTGCAGAGCAGTTCTCACTAAGATTCATTTTTTTCTGGGGCATTACTCTGCAGATGTGAGCAACTTCAGCTGAAATGGGCAGCTTTTCTCCAAGTGTGGTATTTCCTGGGCATTTGAGTCCGAGGGATGTTGGGCATGACTAACAAGTTCTGATCTGTGTGGTGATTGTGTTGCCTTAAACCGTGGCTCAGAATGTTTAATCATCAGGCACACTACTAAAGCTGATTGATTTAAAAACTACGAACAGACTTCTTGAATTAGGTCAGAGCACTCAGATTTTTACTCTAGGGGACATTTATATTTTTGATGGGTTTTTTTCAGGATATATTTTTATTCTCCCCAATTTTTTGTTGATTTTTAATAGAAGCAGTGGATGGGTGTTTTCATTTTGATTTAGTTTTGCTTTGTTGCTCTATATTCTTAAATATATGGTATGAGGGTTTTTTTACCAGGTCTAAGTATACTCTTCATCAAACACTGCTAAGAGTGGACCATCAATATGCATCAAGTCGGGGGGAGGCACTTCTTAAAGCTGGGAATGCTGAGGTTTACTCATTTTAATTAAAACCAGAGCTATGCTCTGTGAGACACAAACAAAAGGTATTAAGAAAAGACTGCAACTAGCAGTGCCTCCATACAATATTTTTACTATGTGTGTATTGCTACTTGGTACCAAGAGAAGGCTTGTTAGAAAGTTTTGAGTATCCCAGTATTCGTGGGAAACTTTATGTAGAGCTAGGGCTTTTCATATGGGTTCCCACTGCCACTTCACTGCTTGTCTCATGTCCTTATTGGCATGTCCCCATTGGTCTGAAAAGCATTTAGAATTATTGTCTCCCACCAGCCCTTCTCTTGCATGGAGTAGGAACAAAAGGAAAAGAACACAGAAGTAAATGTTAACTGGCACAATGGGGAAGACTGAGTCCCACCAGATTTGCATAGACCTGATTTGTACCTGTGCTGCTCTTTGATGCTAACTTTGTCGAGAGAAGCGTCTCTCGGCATGTCTCTGCTTCCCCAGCAAGTTAAGTTCTGTCACAAGACAAGAACCTATAGGCTACCCAAGTGTGAAAAAAAGAAAGAAAATGCCAAATGTTTTATTTGATTTCTCCATCTGTTGGAAATTGCCATACTAGAATCGTTTTCTTCTTGTAGGAAGAATATTTGTCCTTTTGATTTCCAAAGTCTTAATATGTAGAGTTCTTCTGTGGCAGATGAGTCACTAGGACAGAGACAGACTTCCATAAGTTTTAAGAGTGAATAACTAACACTTAGTCTTCACATTTATCAGATTCCAGTATGTCTCTGTAAAGAGTTGGAATGAGCAATTTGGTCTTAGTTCTTCTTTACCACCTGAATTTACAACTGTTTTGAGATTTAGGGAATGAATAGATTTGATTTCTGAGTTCAGCATTCTTCCCCACAGATCATGAATGCAGACTTTTCTAAGGCTGGCACAGAATTTTCCACACCAAAATATTGGTGGTGAAATAGTGAGCACAGATGTAGAAATAAACTAAGAAATAATGCTTGTGATTAATATCTGTGATTATTAATGAGTGAGTTCTACAGGCTTGAAAATAGCTGTTGACCTGAGAACTCAAGCCTCCCTTGCATAAGCAGATCCTATTGAAACTTCTTGCTGTGGGGTGTATGTCCAGACTGGGGGAAATGAAGAAACTAATAATGAGACCATTCATGGTGCAGCTGACTGAAATACAAGCATTGCATATGCTTCTGGTTTACTTTTATCCACTTGCTCTTACCATTCTGGTGTTGTTTCATCATCCAGTGT